>VDFB02142092.1:0-28066 GCA_007258455.2 Sequoia sempervirens
TATAAATTAATAATAATTTTAATTTATTTTGGACGACTTGGGATATGAGCTCCAAAATTAGATGAGGGTAGATCAGCCAACATGGTCACCAAAAATACATGGGTTGGCAAGCTCATTAAATTCAAATAATTAGATTTAAAAACTCAATAAACATTTTCTTTTTCGATTAATCATCCTTGTATTTATTCTCTATATTGATCTTCCTTTGACATCAATAAATTGTCTTGATATTAATCTTCCTTTGATATCAATGACAACAATATTTCCAACAGAGAACATTCTGACAGCAATGACAAAGAATAGCCAGTTCCTCTTCTTGTTTATGCAGTTGATAATCCGTCTTTTGTTCTCTTTGATGCCATGCAGATTTTTCATCAGCTAGGTAGTGTATTCTTGCCTGGACTCTTATTGCTTGTTTTGATGCTCCGCCACTCTCAAAGGTCAATTAGGGTGCCATTAATATCGGTCAAGGCCAAATGAGCAGTGGTTCCAATACGACATTAGTATTCGTCCTATGGATTGTCATTAGCTTTACTTCTAAGCATAGAGAGACAACTTATTAGCAATGGGGCTGCACAAGCATGTGATATAGCCAAAATAAAATTGTCAAACACTTAAACAATGTACGAGATGCCAAATTTGGTCACATGGATATATCACCTGATAAAGAATGTGGGTGACAAGATCAAAGAAGGCTTTCTAGAGTGTCCAAGGTTGAGGTTTTTATCATTAGTTTCCAGTGTTGACGAAGCCCTAAGAATTATTCCTCAACTTGCAAATGGATCTATGGTGGTCAGGGTTCCAATTTACTTCAAAAGCTCTCGAAGTTGTCAAATTGAGAAGTGTTTCAGAATCATGGGGAAATTGTTATTTTTAGTAGTGGATAAATTCAGAAGTGGCTATTTCCAATGTTATATTTCTCGATAGCGGACGAGGCCCTACTATTTTAGCCACTTAAGTAAGTTTGTATTTTATCAATTATTTTAGAATAGGTTTTCTTTAAAGTTCCTTTCTTTCCACTTTTTCTACAACTTTGGATGGGATTTCTTTAAAACTTTTCTTTTTGGGATTTTTAATTATTATTCCCAAATCCCTAAAAGCTATTCATTGTAACCCATAAATAAGTGCCTTAGGCACAAGATATTTTGAATGATAGTGGATGCTATGCATATGAAAATAAATCTTATTAAGTCAAGCTTTGTATTGACGATATTCATCTATCTTGATTGTAGCTTTGCATACAACATAGCCTTCCAATTCTTGAAACCATGTGTTGTTCAAATCTCATCTGCAACAAATTAATAGTCTAGGTTTCTAGCAAATAGTATGTTGTATTCGTTCATGTTTAGATAATCTTCATCCTTAATATCTGAAAATCTCGTCTACAAGGTTTGATTGATAACAGTTCGACACATTCACCCGAGGCAAAAACATAGGCACTTAAATCATTTTCATTTATGCAAACACCCTCAGTGCACCCTTGTATGTTGTGCATATTTGTGTATCTTGTATATAGTTTTAGTCTAGGGTTATTTTTAGGTTTAGTTAGATCTCAAGGAGCTTCCCCTACTAATTTGAAGAACAGTTCTACTTAACCAAAAGACAAATTAAAACACTAATAGGGCTTGAAACAATAAATTAAAAGCTAAAAAGGAACTTTTAATTAAGAACTACTTAACCAAAAATTAATATAATTTTGTCTTAAAGCTTTAATGTTGAGGCATTTATGTTGAGACATTTATAAAGTTAAAACTTAAAAAAAATCTGAAATCTTTTATTATTATTTATGGTTGCTCATATTTGTTAACCACTCATGGGCAATACACACCACCACCATTGTCCCCCATCTATAGCTGTAGGTTATGATTCTCGGCATAATAATTATACATTATAAAACTTTTTATGAAAAAATCTATTATAACTTAACATGGTTATATATTAGAAGGCAGGTTGGATAGATCATGACTTGGGATTGCATCCCTTGGATATCATAACTATCCATCTATGATTGTTGTGGATGACTTCCTTCACCTTTTTCTATAATATATAGTCATAGTGTTTTGAATCCATCATGGATTTCACATGACAGGCATTTGGTCTACCCCAGTAGCAAAGGTAAAGATATAACTAATCGTTGAATTATGAGGAAAGGGGCAATTAATAAGATAAACCCTCTTGTTATGGAGTTCCAATCTTTTAGTAAAAGGTTATTATCGATGTATAATGTAATGGTTGTTGCTAATCTACAATTACAGCTCTTAGAATAGCAACAGAATGGGAAGCATGAAAAGGTAGCTAGAGAAATGAGATCTTGGAAGGAATTGCAAAATAACCAGTGAAGGCCTCTTGATGCTATTGAGCAGATCTGCAAACAACGTGTGTAATGTCCCACCCCAGTTGGAACAACACCTTTGCGAATTTGCCCGATTTTTTTTCAGTTTGACAATGCAGGCATTTTGTCAAAAATTTCTCTTGCAACTAAACTGAGTTATTTTCCAGCAAGTGTTTGAATAGAATTTGCATACACTAAACTTATCATAGGAAATGCTCTTTCACTGACAATGAATTAGCAATAACGTCTAACCAATACATCACAGAGAATCATAACAGCAGGTTAAGATTGAACATATAATATTATTGTTCAGGTAAGCATCAACAATTACATATATCTATTTTAAAGAAGCACAGGTCTGATTTCCAAGTCTCAACAAATCATTAAATACAAGAAGTATGAAAGCCTTCATGCACCTTATGATTTTCAGTGATCAGCAATGAACCCTTCCAAGTATGGCAGGCAAATAATACTGACAACAAAATAAACTCCTTCCTAGATTCCCACGCACCACTTTGCAGCAGGTGAATAAGCTTCAACTTCTGAAATTGATACTCACGCCTGGCATGAAGGAGGTCAACTATGTAAACAAGCTGTCCGCCCTTCCTCACACTCTTGGATTCACCCCTTCCAACAGCAGGAAGGAGGCGCCCAACAATTGTGTCTCGATCACAATACTCAGGAAGGAAATGCCACAATTTCCTTAGTATCACTCCCACAACCAGCAAGAAACATTCACTTACAATGCAATATGGATCGCCCAACTACATTAGGATAATCGACCAGCAGATTTCAATGCACCAATCCAACTCAGAAATGGCTGCTAATCCTCACGCCTAGGGTATTAAAATACCCACCCCCAGTAAAAGACTTAAAACCTGTGATGAATAATGACTTCCCAGCCTTCCTGGCAACTCGTGCAAACAATTACTCCAATAAATTCTTTCGTACTCTCTGTAAATCTCATGCTCTAGAAATTATCGAAATATCCTCAGATTTCCTGATTAATCCTTCAAAACCTAATTTGAATTTTTTCCTGCAATCGTGAAGCACAATGCACAACCCCTGAATAAGTTGTCAGCTAGCAGCCTTGAGAGATCTTTCACTCTTGTAGCATGATGTTCTTCATGAGGGTTTTCATACTCAATAAAGCTGAGATTTTCACTCTCCAATCTACCTACAAAACCCTTATCAAATTTCTACTCCAAGATGATTCTTCAAATGAGCACACACGTCTTTTATATTTCCCCAAACTCCCACGCCCAAGTTGGCTTTTGAAATATATTTTATTTAATTTAAATTCCTACCTTATATCCCCTTTTTAAATTGGGCGCTCAACTTATATTATAAAATATTCTTTAAAATATCACTTATATCCCCTTTTCATAAAGTCCTTTAAAATATATTAATAACGCATAAAGTTAAATATTTAAATTTAACTTTATTATTGACGTTATTAAAACTTAATACATAGGACCATAATTAAAGCAAGATAAATCTAAGATATAAATCCACCATTAAGCCCAATATAATAATACTACCAACTGACCATACCAGTGACCCCCTATGACTTACTATAAATAGTATGGACAAAATATCCAGAACAGGCTCCGAAAGGTATAAAGGGAAATCCTTGGTAAACATTGAGCTAGGAAAAACCAATAGAACTCAAAAGGTTGACTGAACAAGTCCGCAAACGCCCCCAACGGACCCCCTAACCACTCTGTTAGTCCACAGGAACCAAGTGATGGACTAACCTCTGGAACTGATCACTGCCTGGGAAAAGGGGACATTAAACGTGCAAAGCAAAGCCATACCATGAAATAGATGACTAAGGAAATTGACAAGCTGTAACTGAAGATAAACAAATAAAGATATTATATTAATATCCAGAGGTGACAAACATCAGCAATGTGAGTCAAGAGTATGTTCAGTTACGGTTGGAAAGAACCTCAAGGATTGGGATGGAAACCTTAAAGATATTGTCAGGGATCCTAACCTACACTATAAACTTTTGGGAAGCTCTTTCATCAAGCAATCAATGCATGCAATAAGTTCCAAGTTGTATGCTCGACTTTTTAAATTTTTCTTAAAAGTGGACCTTGTAGACCATTTGTATATGAAAATTTTGCAATCTTGCTGGATTTGAGAGTCTTTGGAAGGCATGCCAGATATCAGTACAAAGGTTCATCTAGGGTCTTCACATTCCCAGTTTCAATATTTAGAAACATTCTCAAAATTAAGTTTAATCCAATGTGATGGCAAACTGGTATACGCTCAGAAACTAAATCTCCCTGCTGAATGTTGGTTCACCCAACTAGAACAATCCAACCAAAGACAAAAGAAACTTCATATGCACATGGAAGGAACTCGTATCCAAGACGCAGCCCAATGAAGGTAGATTCTACATGCAATGTGTGCGTGAAAACAAAAGCATAACTCAAACCATCTAAATACTAACTGCTCTTGAAATCAACGAGGTACAGCAAGCCCTCTTCCTACCAAATGAACAAAATAGCAAAACACAGGGGTCAATAAAAGCTCAGGTTAATCAATTCTCACTAATCTTTTCCTCAGAACACATTTTCATTAAAACAGCAGCTAATACATTATAGTGCTTTGGGAGTTTTACACAGGCAAAGTGTCCACCAAGTGAGCCGATCCTCCTTATTACCGTTTCCATTCTCTGCACACACCCGTGGGTTTCTATCTCGGTGATGATCGAAACTTCCAAAACATCATGTGTCGCCCTTACTCCAACACTCATCGGCTGATTACCAAGAAATCAAACAATCGATTCCTTTATCACATCAGAATCGGTTTTTTTCAGACTGGATCGATCTTTTTCCTTTTTGGTCATTATTTTTTCAAGAACAGTTATGCGCCACTCTTCTTCTCTTCTTCGATGTGACTGGAAACTACACCCAAAAGCAACGAACAGGTAAAGAAACTCCCAAAATCTTGCTGCCACCCGATATTTGCCACATGTCACAGGTAACCACCAAAAACAAAAGCAGCCAAATCATTTTAAAACCAAAATTATAAAGTTAGCTGACCGATGCCCCTGCATCAGGTTCACCGGGGGAGTTGTTTGTGAGCTGGGGGGGTTGGGTAGTAGGACTACCCTTCCAAGTGCCCAGGACTTGCGGCATATCCCCATATGCTGAATAACGACACCCAAAACCATTACAATGGGAGCTGATAGGAAGCAATTTATTATTTGTCCTTGCAGGCTTTGTTATACCCATAGGTTAAATCAAAAGGTTTGTGTCCGGGTTCATGTTTGAAAAACATTCACAACAAGTTTGTCGGGTAAAAATCAGAAAAAAATCGTAATTTAAGTTTGAAATGTGTAAAATGAAAAATATTCTAAAACTTAACAAAATGTCTAAATATAAAAAATAAACCTGAAAATAATAAAATAAAAGATATAAAATACAAATGAAATAGAAAACTAAACATAAAAAATTACGATAAAGTAGGATAAAAATCTAAAACCAAATTATAGTTTAATAACAATTAAAACTAATCAAAACCAGCTATTAATAAATTTTAATTACAATACGAATATGGACTTAAGTGTGATCTTAATAATGTAATTAGAGGCAGACAAAAACCTAAAGCTAGATGAAATGAAACAGGAGAATTGCGATCGATGGCTTTTAGCTTTGACAGCAAACAGGTCCAAAATCTTAGCAGCAAAAATTACACTGAAATCTTTGAAACAGGATTGAAGCAGGGCTAAAACTACAGCAACAAATACAGAACAATTTGTCTCTTCTTTGGCACAACCATACAGACACAAGGTAAGTCAAGACAAATCAGCATTAAACACAGACGCAAGAACTATGAATCTCAATGTAACAAGGCACAGCAGCATGCCAACAACTAAAACAAAAAACCCTAACAGAAACTCTAGCAAATGTGAATGTTTTATATTTTTCAATGAGAATAAAAAACCTAGACTCATTTTTAACATTTTGTTATGGCAATCATTCTGTAAGAATTTTTCAGGCAATTTTACACCTTTTTCTTATATTCATCAAATTTCATTATTCTATAGAGAAACTGGGCGAACCCTCTGACAGCCTGTATGTATAGCTTGTGTGCAATGTAACATTTGTATTATTAATTTAATATAATCAAATATTGATGTTTCTATTTTTTCTGTTGGGAAATATCAAATTTACCTCAATGATAGAAGCAACATTTGAACTGCTCTTTAGGCTGTCCAAGTAGCGTTCTGAGTGTACCTGTTAGGGGGCAAAATCAAGAACCAAACAATCTGTTACTTCAAAACAAAAGTTTAAAGTATTTAGTATTGCCAAACATGAAATAAAGTAAATTGATGCATAAACAAATAAATGAAATTGAACAGATTAAAGAAAGATTCTAGATGGAAACTTCCATTTGAATGATGTGATACCTTTGACAATAAAACTATTAATACAGACAAAGAATACAATATAGATTCTTTCGCTGATAACCTATGTAAAAAATTTATCATGATAATACAAAATATTAGCAGAAATAGAAGCCACGTAATAGCAAGACCCCGTTGTTGATTTCTAAGCTCAAAGAAAAGCCATGTAGTGACACCCTGCTGAACACTATCACATAGGTGGGTGATTGAAAACACACTACCATTCTAAACATAAAGCAATGGTTATTGATAGTGTGTACATTGATAGACATGGAAATACTGAAAATGGGAATGTTCTTATCACTTATAAAGCAACGTACAATATCTCCAATGATCTTCTGATCATAGACATGACAAATGATACATAAACAAGGACATCACACATCTCTCTGTTATTAGAAAATGGATGCTTAATGAAAAGGAACTCCAACCAAAACCTTAGAATGAACTCATAACCAGTTAATATGTATATCTTACTAACAAAGACATGTGAAAATAAAGTAAATAAAGAGGTAAACTCAAACATATGTGAAAATAATAGATGGAAACACACACACACACACACAGTGATTTCCCAGGAGAAAAACCAACATAGGGTGAAAAACTCCAGCTCTAGACAGAAAATACCCTCTGTTCCATTATCAATAGGTTGAATACAGAAGTTTACAACGCCCACATGGCATCAATGAGCCCACATAACAATTCTGAGGCTTCTATTACACCTTCAACACACTCACTTCAATTCAGACTTGCATTCACACTTGCAACAATCATGGAGATGGACTACCACTCCATACAATGAGAGCCAACCACTTCCCAAATGTGGAAAGGCATCATATGACCTTCCCACAGTCTCCCAGCATAGCAAAGATGGAAAACCAATTGATAAAATGGAAGAGAAAACACTTAAACTCTTTGTATATCACTCACTGTTTGCACCATAACAAGTTTTCTGTTTTTGCAAATACAAGTTCACTTATTGTCAATGAGTTCACCACAATGAACAGTGCATTCACCTCCCTGCTGCAAGTGGTGAATTCGCCAAAGTAACTTTTTTGGGTCATTTTGAGATTTGAAACTTTGATCGAAGACTTTTTGAAGATGCTCCATTCCATCCCTAATCATCCTCAGCCATTATCACAACCCCTTCTTACTAGTACATTGACAAATTCACTCTCCTAGCTCCTCATCAACACTCCAACAAACTCAATCACTATAACTCCAGTAGTCCAATTGATTTTAGAGCCAAGTTTTCAAATCACACCTCCCTAACCAAGAGGTTTTTGGTCTCCAAAAGCTCTCAAAACCAAAAATAAGTCAAAGAACTCCTAGGCCCACATACTAAGTTAAGAATCCTTCTCAACATGGCTTGGCAATAACCACTTACTCTGTTCTTCAAGCATATGCAAACCAATCAGGGACACCAACCTACCCCTTAATTGATCCTTCTAGCATATCAACAAAACATAAAGAAAAAACACCATTTTCCCTTATAGGTGTCAAGTTGACCTCATGCTTTACCTCTTTCTCGAGATTTACAAGTTTGCTTTCTTGTAACAGCCTTAGGTTTGCTGCATATGCTGTAACTCTTTCAGTGGAGGTCCTAAAACCTGGATCTTATATTCAAAACATTTCTCAAAGAGACATTAGAAGTGTTTAAGGTTCAATAAGTATCTATTAAAATCGAAGAAGATATAGTATTCTATTCTCATCAAAGGATTGTTCATTTCCTTCTTAATACTTCTCTATAAATAATTCTTCTATAATCTATTTTATAATTATATTAGGGTAGCTGTTAATATCTGATGGATTCCATTATATCGTTTGGCAATGGTTAGTGAATTGAGTCATCATTGTTTATAAGGTTCAATAATTGTTGTAAACATTATTATGGAATCGTTGTAAATACTATATTACAAAATATATATATATATATATATATATGTGCACCTATAAATATTAACATATATGTATATATACGCAGGAGCGCCTATAAGTAATCTATAGGCCCGGGTTTGATAGACCCTCCACAAAGTCATAAATAATAAGCATGACAGAGTAAAGCAGCAATAGCCAAATATATATCAAATAACTTTGTAATTCCCATACCTTAGCCGACAAAACCCATCAAGGTATTTTCCTATCAATGACTCATTAATCTGCTTTAGAACGTATTTAATTATCCATCACCTTATTCCTTCATCGAGTCCTAGAATCTCCACTTTGGCTCCTTTAGCAGGGACGACATTAGAATGGCAGAGTATATGCCCCGAGATATCTTTCTTCAATTCACGGATGACTCCATACTTCAGATATCGAAGGTAAATGAGTATGAACTATGGTTCAAGCTTCCATCTCCAGACTCGTCAATTAGAGCAATACGATGCATTCGTCCAAGAATAAATAATAATAGAATGGCCACCTTGTCTGTGTCGTCCCAGGTAGCTCCAAGAGTATAATAGCCATTAAAGCACGATTTATTGATCCTCTAAAGTCAGCGATTTGATTTCACTGAAGAAACGGTGGTGGAGAATATGCCGATATCAATTTTGACAACCATGAGGATGTTCACCTATCTCACCCCACCCAATCCTTTCTTTTACCGCCCATTGGTTACCTATTCCTCCATTAAATAGATACCTCCTGTTAGCACGCATTGGAAAGTGATTTCATGATATCGCTAGAGGTTTAGGAGTAATATTTGCCATAGCGCAATTCAATATTAAATCCTCTGTTATGATATATTATTTGCTCTCAAACAAGGTTATTCAATGCTGATCGGCCATCTTCAAGCCTATATCTTACACTAGCGTCCCTTGGTGATACGAGTTCTTACTGAAGTCTTGAGCCTATTCAACCCTCGCACTGCATCCTTGGCCTTCTTCACCTGATCCCCCTCAGTGCCGTTGGTTAAAGCTTTTCTTATATGCGTCGAAGGATCACTTAAATGAATCACGACTTTTCATTTGCATATTCTTATTTTAATCAATGAAGGATAATATTTAGTTCAATCTATTAGCTATGATGTTATATAAATGTATTATTATTATTATTTTACATATTTATAATATTGACTTATAGGAAGTATTTAATAATTTGTCCAATATAATATTATTTTATATTTATATTTTATATACATATACTAATAATATTTTATGATAATATTATATCGGAATATTCATAATATTATCGTCTTGGACAATTTATGCAATATCAAATGATTAAGTGCTTTCTAAATATCCTAATTTCAGGGAATGATTATTATTGTATTTAAATTGTAATTCCTCATTTGATGTTATGATGATCATAATCATAATCATAATCTTATATTATAATATTATACTTAAATTTATTATCTTTGATAATTGAAAATGTTTCCAATATGTATCTTGTATATCTTATTATTATTATTTTTAATGTTTCCATTTCAGGGACATGACATATGCTCCCCCTGAGCCTGTTGTTCCAGATGCAACTAAGACTTTTCAACAGTCCTACGAACAACCTCTTCATGCACATGCTGTCACTCTTTGGAGAAATCAACCTTTCAATGGCACTGATTAGCCTCCTAGATTTTGAGGTACATGTAAATGCAATATTTGATCTACCAACACAAGAATTCACAAAGAAGCTCTCATTTACAAATAAGGAATACCAAAAATCACATCACTTACATAATGGCACAACATCAACCATCCCAAAAAGTATGAATGTGGGTGATTCACAACCTCCAAACCCATTTCACTAACCAGCTTGGAAAAAACAAGATTAGTTTGTAACTTTGTGAACAATGAGTCAAACAAGGCATTTATCTTCTTACCTTTCACCTATAACTTTGCATGAAAAAATTGGATGAGCTCTTCTTCGCCATGAGAGCTATCACCAATTTTTGAAATTCCCTTTCTAAGCATAGCACATAATAAGGTGGGTTATATGCAATAAGTAATGTTAGTTTGGAAGAAAACCAACCAACCACCCAAAACTTCCTATGTTATTAGCATTAATAATAAGGATTAATATTATTGTTATACTTATAATTATTACATTGATGCAATGAACAAATTTAAAATATTTATTTATTCTAACAATCCCCCTTTATTACATCATTTTCTCAAGACTAGAAGTCAATAAGTGTCAAAAAACTTCTATCTTCACTACTACAAGTGGTTGGTAAAGATCTCAACACATTCCTCCTAAGTTGGACAATATTGAAGCTAGATATTCTATTGTTGCACATTCTCACAGATGTAGCAGCACTAAACCTCAATGTGTTTAGTGTGCTCATGAATAACTAGATTACGAACAAACTTCAGCACTCCATGATTGTCACAAAATAGAAATGCAGGTTGTTTCTCAAGCAACCCATTCCCATCAACATGTGAAATAACCATATTGCTTCACAAACAGCTCCACCAACAACACAATATTCTGCTTATGTGGAAGAGCAAGCAATGATTGTTTGCTTTTTACTCCCCCATGATATTAGAGTAGATCCAAGAGCAAAACAAAGCCTAAAATGGACTTCTTAACATCCAAAGAACTTACATGGTTCACATCCATGTATCATTGCAAACAAAAAATTTCATTCTATTTATATTTCAGGCCATACTCCACTGAACCATGAATATACCTCAAAACTAGCTTTGTTGCTTTCCAATGTGAAACCTTTGGTTGCTAAAGTGTAATGTCTCCATTTTAGCCATATGCTCTTCGGTGACTGATAGCCTATTTCCGAAAGCCCGTAGGCTCGTCAGAGGTAAAATTAGGGTTTCCTATTTTATAGGAGGTTTTTGATGCATTTTTGAAGGTTTGCATGTATGAGTTTTTGTTGCATGTCTAGTGGAGTTTTTTGGGTTTTTTGAGAGCTTTGGAATGGTGTAACATGCATCTCCATTGGACAACCTTTCCCGGAACTTGCTATTTTTAGCCTATACATTGGAGTTTCGAAATTTGGATTGCGGATTCTTTTTGGGTTTACAGAAAGCTTCACAGTGATATGACATGCAGATACATTGGGCAACTTTTCAGAGTTTACTATTTTTAGTAAGCTCTATTTCTGGCAGTGCCATCTTGGATAGTAGCATCAGCAGTCAATTCAATTTCCATTTCGGGCAGTGCAGTTTGGAGCATATTTGGTTTTTAGCATTTTGAGGTTCATTTTGGGTGAAATAAGTTATTTTAAGTCATTAATGTTATATTTCATATTTGGGCCCCTTGGCCTAGTTTAATGACTTGAAGTTGTTTTAAAAGGTGATCATAAAGGGTAGACGCCTCATGGGGGGAATAATTGATATTTTATATTGTTTTAATATGCCTTGGGATTTGGATGCCATATTAAGGGAGAATTAAATATTTTGAAAAGTAAAATATTTCAAAAAGAGAATGGGCGTCCTTTCTTGGAGGGAAAAGGTGGAAGGTGAAAGGTCATCTGATAATTCTATTTAAGAGAGTGTTTGCTCCAGCTTTTGGTATCCATTGTTTATGCTAATGTTATGCTGTCAAAATGACTTCATGAATTTGGCTTCGAGGAGTGCATACCTCCTAGCATAGAATCAATTTTGTGTTTGAAAGATAACACCTAGTTGGGAAAATTGTTGCTTCTCATTCAGACTAGCAGATAGAGCCTCAATGTTGAAGAATTTTGATGTTATTTTCAGTTTATAGCTTGCTGGTTCAGTCATGGCTAAAGGACATTTTTGATTGCAGCTCTTTGTGCGATTTTATTTCCATTGTGGTACTTGGCTCAATTCCTATGCTTGAGGCGACCCTATCTATACAATTTCAGAATTTATGGTGAAGAATTGGATTTTATCTTTAAGTTCGCCCCCTAGGAAGGTTGTACCATTGCTGGGCTTGCATTGGGATGTGTGCACAATTAATATTCAAGGTTTTGCTGCCATTTCAGAGATAGAAATTGGGCGCCTTGCTCCCTAGAAGTTGTTGCAATCACTGTCAAATCATTTGGAGGAGTTTGGTTGAATTGGTGAGCATTTTTGGTGTTTCATAGATTGTTGTTTCAGAACTTCAGTTTGCTATTTGTCATATCAGAATTATATCAGTTCAAATTTTGGGTTGTGTTTTCAATATTTGAGAGATTATAAGTGTGGGAAACCATCTCCTATCATTGTGCCTTGTTAATATTGTAAAAACACTTGTATTTTGTAGTTATTTGTTATTGTAAGACTGTAAACAGTAGTACTGTTCCAGTCATTTAATTTGCTGCATTTACTTGTGTTAATTGTTCACATATTGTAACCACTGGATGGTTTACCGCCAGTGTAGAGAAAAGAATAATTATGTCTCTCGTATCTCACCCACTATTTAAGTGGCGAATTCCCACTGCTAAGTGGATGCCTGCTGTAAAGCGGATGAATTATTCATTGTTGTAATTTCTTTCCCCCCACTGAACAAGTGGTTGTGTGGATTCTTTATGGTCGGTTCTTCGCCTGCTTCATATCAATATTGTTCCTTTTTTTTCAGTTTGGTTGCTAATGACCCCTTCCCATATGCTATCACCTCGCCTCTCAAAGGATCTTGGTGAACATTCTTGGCAAAGGTTACAATCAGTTTGATTATCCTTTGGAAGCTAACGCTAACCATTGGCGTAGTGCTGGTTTGTGTTGTGAAATCTTAGGAAAAAATTAAAGGGGCTTATTTCATAAAGCCTCAAAATATAATTGATAAAATAGTTGATATCTAGCATGATGTAGGTAAAGTAAATGAGACTCCCAATCAACTGGTGATAAAGAGTTGCATTCAACTAAGGTAATAAATCATGTCTAAAAAGTTGCAATCTTGCCTCCATGGGTGTCAACATGGCCTTGCATTCTTCCATCCTAAATTTCTCAAGAAATGTCTTGGTGTATTTCATTTGACTTACAAAAATCTAATTCTTCTTTTGTCACACTTCTAGTCCAGACAATAATACTAGAGCCTAAGGTTTGTCATGTCAAACAACTGTTTGGAATCATTTTTGTTGCTTCAATTGTCTTCTAAGAACTCCTATGATGACCAAATCATTGACATAAACAATCAAAATCACAATCTCCCCCTTGCTCTTTGAAGTAGAGATTAAGATCATAAAGATTCTTGGTGAGTCCATGATTGAGAAGATGCTCGTCAATCTTGATGTACTAATCTCTAACAGCCTATTTTAAACCATGGAGAGATTTCACAAGTCTGAACATTTGTTGTTGTTGGCCAAGTGCAATATACCCCTTAGGTTGAGTCATATGGACTTCTTTGACATCTCCATTGAAGAGGCACTTTAACATCCATCTAATGAAGCTACCATCTGAACTATGAACAATGATGCCATTGCCAAAACCATTCTAATATTCTTAATCTTTGCAGTGGGGGCAAAGCTTTCTTTATAGTTACTCCCTTCTTTCTATGCATAGCCCTTAGCCCCAATTCGGGCTTTATTTATGCTACCATCTACTTTGTATTTTATTTTGAAGACCCATTTGCATCCAATAGCATTCTTCCTTAGTGGAAGGTCAACAAGTTAGCAAGTGTTATTGCTCACCAATGCCTAATAGTTTGCATCAATGGCATCTTTCCAAGGTTGTGACTCAAGAGCATGCTTTATAGTTTCTAGTTCTAAATTCTTAATTACTGTGCACATAAGAGCTAGATTCACTTCTTCACAAGACTTGCTACGAATCTTTGGCCCAAAGTTAAACATTGTTGCAATTTTCTTGACTCTTTACATCCTTCACTGTGGTATAATGCCACTTACGTATATTCTACAGAAGAGATAAGGTGGAAAATATTCCATTGAAAACAAGCCCTCTTCTCTTGCTTCTTCCCCTAGTTTCTTTGCATGATGAATGCCCTGCAGTTCCTCTTATTCCATCTTTGAAATTCAAGGTGTTTAATTTCTTACAAGTAATGACAAGGAAGATTTGTTGCAACCTTTTTCGTCATCAAAAACTACATCCTTGTTGATGCACAACTTCTATGTGGCTTGATCCAAAAGTCGATATCCCTTCAACTCTAAGCTATATCCAAAAAAAATGCATATCAAGAATTTTTCATCCAGGTTTCTCCTCTACACCTTGAGAATGTTTACTCCTTAATGCTACTTGACCAATTAATACAGAGTAAACAGAAATATATAACAGTAATAATAAAACATATTAATTACTCAAACAATGCACAGAATATATGTCTCGTGTTCTTCATTATCAAATAAGCAATATGTACAGAGTACAGAATGTATGTGATCCCTGACTACAAATGCAAACATTCAATATATAGCCAGCTGACATTGGTTGAGGACACCAACCCTTGCCACCACTACACTCGTCATACGATTACTTGTCTTCACCATCGTACAATACCCTTCACTCTGCACGGTTGTACAATGCACCCTTTTGTGCTTTGTTTTGTCTATTCCTCTGGTCACACGATTACTTCAACCCTATGCTCTTTGTTTCGTACGATGCAACCTTCTCCCCATACAGCATAGCTTTGCTTTAGACATACAACACGATCTTTGTTCCACTGTATGGTCCTTTCCTTCCCGTGTACGATCCAACTTTCCACAGTCTTACCCCTACATCATATAATCAAGCTCTAGCCTCCTTGCTCAATTTTTTCTTTTAATTTTATTTCAGAGGCATGATCTCATACCTCAGTTATTTCGAGTCTTCTGTAATTTAAATTTTCATAGTTTGTGCCCAAGTATATAATTTTTGAGGTTGGATGTTTTTGAAATACTCACGGCCTTTTATAATAGTCATTTTCACAACAAGTTTCTACGTATTCAAGATCAAATATTTTCTGTAACGATAGTGGATTTTCCATAACTTTATAACTTTGATTGTCGTCAATGTACATTTTCTCTCTTTGCTACTACCATTTCACTTCTTCCCCTTCGATTGTTGGTGGTCACCGGATTATGTATCGTGCACCATAGTTCGTTAGAGGTCGGCAACAGAGGTGGTTCTATGTTGTGTTCTATTTCCCACTAGATTATATCTTCATTGTATTTGTCCTATTCTGCTACAACGTAATGCTCAGCAATGAATATTGGTTGTAGGTTGGGGCCTTCTCCTAGTCTTCTAAGTGCTCTCTTGTATTCCATTCTTTGACTATTTTCCTCTCCTACTCTTCGTCTAGCTCATAGGTGGTGTACCCTCTTCTCGCAATTGAATATGGTGCTTTCAAATGCCATTTGTCGTCTTGTAACTTTATCCATTCTATAGGTGGTCTGAATAACGCATTTGTTAAGTGCCAATGAATCCTTGGCATTGCCACCCCTTCAAGTCTTTGCAAAATTGGTTTTAACTTTACGCCTGCAGGTCCTAGTCTCTCTGGTATTTCCATGCTAGGTTTCCCGTCTACCATCCAATCTACCATGTTGATTGTGATTGCTCTCTCTTTATATGGCTTCAATTTGGATCCGTTGATACAATCTTTCAGTATTCTATCGTCTAGAGTCTATAGTTTGATAGCTCCATTATCTAAGATTTCCCAGATTTTAAAGGGAGCGAACCATCTCACCTTGAATTTACCAGGTGTCAATTCATTACAGCCATTATATTTGAGAACAAACTATCCTAGCTAGAAGTTCGCTCGCCGGAGGTGTTTCTCATACCAGTATTTCCTTCTTTCTACATCGCCTCCATTGCCCATTGGGCAAGTATTCTCTGTTCGTCTAATTTGTTTAATTGGAATAGTCGTTCCTTCAAGCTCTCTGTGTCACCTAGTCGGTTCTTGACAGCAATCCTCAAACTTGGCACCATATACTCAGCGAGAGCTACAACTTCCTGACTATACATCAATTGGAATGTCGTATGGCCTGTCGTCACCTTATATGTCGTACAGTAAGCCAATAGTACGGTTGGTAACTTTTCTTCCCAATCGGCTTCTTCAATTTTGCACGACTTGTGAATGACCGAGACAAGCACATTATTTGTGGATTCTACTTGTCTATTCGCTCTAGGGTAGTACAAGGTTGATAAGTTGTGAAAAAATCTTTAGTCCATCATCATCAAGCAAATGACATGGTTGACAAAGTGTCCTCTTTCGTTGGTGATCTATATTAGGATTCCATACCTTGTGACAATCTGCTCATATATGAATCTCGTCGTATTCACTATAGTGTTGTCTAGCAGTGCTCAAGCCTCTACCCATTTGGTTAGGTACTCTGTGGCAACCACTATGAACCTGCACTGATGTAGTTGGCTAACTTTCAGTGAACGGATTAAGTCCAGTCCACACCGCTTGAAAAGTTGTTGCAATTGAGATGGGAACAGCAGCATGTAGTCTCTTTTCAGCAATTTGCCAACTCTCTAGCAAGTATCACATCCTACCACCCACTCTCAAGCGTCAGTGTGCAACGTCAACCACCATAGACTTGCCAAAAGGATTTTACATGTAGCATTTGGCCCCATGTGTCCTCTAGCCAATCCTTCGCATGCTTCCTTAAGTACTCCTGGAATTTCCTCTTCCATGACACACTGTCGTAGTACCTAGTTTGAACCCATCTTATATAGTAGTCTATTGATGAGCTGGAATGTTTTACTCTTCAATACCAGTTTCCTTCACTCTCCCGATGGCATCTCCTTTGGAAACGTGGAAGTAGAGGTATTCTCTGATGTTTTCGTACCATTGGGGGTAGTGTTGCAATTTGTAATAAGTGTATCAGGAAAATCTTCATTTACTCCCTCTAGAGGTTCACCTGACTTGATCCTTGACAATTGGTCAAAGATGACATGGCTCTTAACCAGTGTACCCCGGGGACGCGTCCCCCCCAAAAATCCCGAGCGTTCCCAGAACGGGGATGTCCTCGGGATGTGGGATGGCGTTCCCAAGTCCCTAGCAGCGCCACCAATTTTGCCACTCGCTATCGGGGACGTCCCGGCGTTCCAAAGACGCTGAGGGGGACGCCCAGGCATCCCCCGCAACGGCAACTTCAAGCACATGTTTAAAAAAAAATAACACATTTTTTTATTATTTCTTTGGTTCTATTCGAACCCAAAGGGTATGTGGGGCCCATCTATGGTCTTCCATGCCTTCAAAAGGCCCTCCAAGCTTCATTTGTATTCACATTTTCATTTCTAATTGTTTGCTACAGCAAGAAGAAGAGTGAAGAGTTGAGAAAAGAGTGATTGGAGGAGTGAAAGGAGTGATTTGCAATTTTGCTATTTTACTTCTTAATAGTCTTATACATATTTTTATAACTAGCATTTTAAGTACCATATGTATAGTATATAGTATATACACACCCCCCACCCCTCGCCGCCGTCCCCAAATTGAGGCCCCTTTGTCCCCCTGTCCCAGAAACCCGTCCCCCCATCCCCGACAGTGGTGTAACTATGCTCTTAACTGACTGAGCAATAATTGTGAATGTGAACTCTTGTAGTAGCAAGAGCCATCTTCTCACTCTCCTTTGAATTATCAGTTTGTTGACTAAGTACATGAGAGCCTAGTGGTTAACGTCGAATGTGAAGGGTGTAGTCAGTAAGTAGTATTTGAACTTTTGTACGACATACACCATTCTAAGCACTTCCCTCTTTGTCGTATTATAATTCTTTTATGCTTTTGACAGTAGTTGACTGGAGAAGAATATTGGCTGGTCTAACCCTTGTGGTCCACCTTGTGCCAATGTTGCTCCAATCGCATAGCTCGATGCATCGACATGGATGTGAAATTCTTTACTCCAATCCGAATATGCAAGGATTGGTGAACTTATCAATCATACTTTCAATTCATTGAAGGCCTTCTCTTGGTCTTCTGTCCACATGAATGGTTGACCCTTGTCAGCACGTCCAACGGGTAGGATATCTGGGCAAAGTTTTTGATAAAAGTTTTATAGTACCCGACATGACCCAAGAATGACTTTACTCCGATGAGGTTTTGAGGTAGTTCCATCTGTACAATAACCCAAATTTCGTCTAGATTGGTCTTCAATCCGGCTTTGCAGACTATGTGTCCGAGCAATTTCCTTTGAGGCACCATGAACCGACACTTCTTCGGATTTAATGCTAGTCGTGATGCTCTGCACCGTTCCATACATTCTCGGAAGACCTTTACATGTGTGTGCTTGTCGTTGTAGATCAACCAATCATCCAAGAATGCCTTAAAATTCCCCATTAACATCTTATCAAATATATGCAAAATGATTCAATAGAAAGTCATTGAAGCGTTGCATAGACCAAACGGCATCTGGTTGTATGCATACACTCCATCTTCAACCATGAACATTGTCTTCAATTTATCCTCCTCGACTATGCTTATCTGATTATAGCCTGAGAATCCATCCATAAATGAATAGATTTCATGGCCAGCCACCTCTTCCTGTATTGAATCGGTGAATGGGATCAGGAAGGGGTCCTTTACAACTACTGCATTCAAGCTTCGAAAATCCAACCATATCCAAATTTGTTCAGATTCTTTCTTTATATGATTTCCTCTTGCACCTTTGCAGCATAGTTTTTGTTCATTCGGTAGGGTCTCTTTTGTACGGGTTGTGCTTCTGGTAGCAAAGGGATTCTATGCACGCATAGTTTTGGAGGTATGCCTTTCAAGTCTTTGTACATCCACAAAAAGGCATCCTTGTATTATGTGAAGATCTTGAATGCTACCGGCTTCAACACTGGATTTCAATCGTCTCCAACTAGAATTATTCGGGGGTTGTAGCCCTCTCCTAAGTTCACCTTCTTTATTCCTAGTTCTTTGTACTTGATCACCTTGTCTCGTTCAAAATTATGTGTTGGCATGTCATCCACCTTGGCCACTCCCTCCTTGTACTTTCCATACTTCAAAGGAAATGCTTGACTCGTTAAGGCTTTGTCCTCTTCTTCTCCTTCAATCTTCCCGACTTGTAGCATATTGCAATCCCGCTAGAACATTTTGGAGTCCTCCATTTGCTAGTGGAAGAGTCCATTGAGCGAACTTGGTTCATCCTCCAAGCAATGTTGGAGGTCTAGGATGCCTTCCTCATTTGGTTCCATGAATCTCCTTTCTTCATCTATTCTTGATCCTCCTTCGAACTCTAAGTCAAACAATGCCAATTCTTCACTTCCTACTTGGTTCCTCAAGTCAATCATGTACTTTCTCCCATTTTTTTCTATGGAGAGTGTATTTCGTTTCTAGTTGTGGTCTATCTTGGCTACAAGCAGCCATCTCCCGAGTAATGCATCGTATGCCTTTTTCTCCAATGGGATGACCAAGAAATTCAATAGGAACGATTGGGTCTTGATCGTCACCTTTTGCACCATCAATGTTCCCAGTGGCTTGATGTCATGTTGGTTGGCACTCACCAATTGGAATCTTGGTGGCTAGAGTATTGGATTTTTGAGGCACTTCCATGTGTCTTTGGGTAGTATGTTGACTCTCGATCCTTCGTCGACAATCGTGTTTGTTAGACTCTTTCCCTAGATCTCCATCTGAACGACAGCTAGTCTCCTTGCTATGTTCACCGTCAACAACATTGGGTCAATGACTTGTTCACCTTCAAGGGGTGGATCCACTACCATTCTTTTTCTTTGTCCTTCCTATTGTCGACTTTGCATGTCACCAACTATGTTTGTTATCGCCTCTCCCAGTTGTGGCCTTGATTGGAGAAGGTTTGTCATTTTAATTGGTACGATTGTTTGTAGCATCTGTCGTACGATGTTCTTCTCAAACTCCGACAGCAACGAGGTACTTGCAATTCCATGAGAGGTTCTTTGTCCTTTTGCCATCACCTGTTCTACTTCGGCTTTGGCTTCTCTCATTCACTCTTTTTTTGTATGAGGATCTCGCTATATTGCTTTTTTCGTTTGTACTCTAGTAGTTGCCAACACTTCCTCGTCTCATTCCTCCACGTCCAACATGTTGATGCCTTTCTGTTTTGGGTAGTAGGTGTCGTCATGGTCACCCGATCCACACCACTTACACAGCATCCCCATTTTGTCTAAGTTACTCTGGCAAAGTAACCCCATTCGTTACATTTTTTGCACTAGATCATCAATCGCCCCTTTGCATCATACTGGATTCTACTCCTTGGTCCACTATTGTTGAACCGATTGTTATTTCCTCTTCTATTTCGGTATCCTCCTGGAGATGCATTGGTATTAGTATTTTGTGTTTTTGGCGGTGTGGTCGAAGGGGTTGATTGTTCCCCTTGAGTGAAGAGCACTTGTGTGCTTCTTGTTTTCAAATTGTACGAGCATTCCTTGATGGAATGTCCCATTACTTAGCAAATGTCGCAGAATAGCTTCTTCAAACAATTTGTTTTTGTACAACCTCCTCCTTTGCAGTCGATGCACCACAATTCCTTTCTTTCCCTTGTACTCTCCTTCTCGGTTTTCAGCTCCATCATTCTCATCATATCCTTTCTCAAGGCCTGGACGATCTTTGATTCGCCATCGTTGCTATCTTATGTGTTGTTGTCATCATCATCTATCCTCCTCTTCCCTCGAGAAGATGTTTTATCTTCGCTTTCTATGTCCATCGCTCGATTGTAGGCATCGGCGTACAATGACAGAGGTATAACCATCTTCTTCCTTAACGAAGGAATCAATCCTTCGATGAACCATCTCTTTTTCAATCCATCAGCTAGATGGATTTCCAATTTAACCAATAATTCTTTGAGTCTACAATTGTAGGCTCGTACGTTTTCGTGCTTTCCTTGTTTTGTGTTGTATATCTCTGCTACAATTTCATTGCCGTCTCTTAGGAGTTTGAATTCTTCCTGGAACCCTCTTCTCAATGCTTCCCATGTGTTCTTATGAGTTGCTTCCAGTTCGGTATACCAATCAATGGCTATTCATCTAAAGGTTATTGAAAATACCCTCAACCAATACGTCCTATCGTCTTGACCGTTCGCTACCCAGATTGTCTCACAAGTTTTACAATATCTTACAGGGTCCTCCAACCCATTTCTGACAAACTTTGGGAGTTTCTGCCGCTACACATTCGGACTTGTTGTGGGAGTCACCATCTTATCTCTCTATTGCACCTTTTGTGACGATAACTTGTTTGGAGAGTTTTGATTCGTACGTTCCAGTGCCTTCCCTGCACTCTCTAACACACCACAATCCTCTACTCGTCCCTCTTCAATGTTCGTCACCCTCGAGCTACCTTCCAAGTCCTTTCGATGCTCCCTTTGTCCTGGTGTTTTTAGGTTTGATCTTCCAATGTTCACTTTTGTTGTCAATGTCAAGTTTTCAATCTAGCGTATGGTCTCTGTCAAACCATCGATGGGTTTTCTCTAGCCTTCCCCTTCAATCGGTTTTCTTGGTACAGATTGTTCTTGGTCGGTCGAGTTGGCGGTTCCCTCCTTGCCTTCCCCTTCATCCGACGATGAACCTTCTTTTTCACTCGACGATGCTTCTTCATCTATTGGAGATGGCCTGTATGATTCTTTGTGCATGAAGATCATACAACCAAACACTCTCAGATGTGAAATAGAGGGCTTTATCCCAATCCATTCTTCTTCAAGAGTGATGTGTTTGAACACTTAGTTGGGTGCTTTGGTCAACAAGTACATACCTATATGAACCACTTGTGAACCAAATCTACATCCTTTAACATACATCACACCATTTCCACAATGGCATGATTACACCTCTTTGCAACACAATTTTGCATATATGTTGTGGTCAACTATCTTTTGGTCCCAGGTTGTTGAAGGTAGTTTGTGAACTCCTTATTGGTGAATTCCCCCCTCAATCTAAGTAAATGGCCTTTAGGAAGTGACCAAATGACCTTTCTACAAGAGCTCAAAATTCTTTGAATTTTTCAAAAGCTTCATCTTTGTTGGTCAAGCAATAGACCCACAATTTTTTATTACAATCATCTACAAAAATTTGGTGCCCCATGGGACTAGAGGCTCATGTTTCTACAGCAAAAATGGTGCCTTATGTTGTTTGCTAGTTTGGAGAAAAGAACTTTCGTTTTCTTTATGGAGAGAAGTTTCCTATCCATGTCTTGTTTACTCAAAGAAAGACAATAGCCCAAACTCAGATAACCAAACCTTATGTGCCAAAAAGTGGTGGATAAATGTGCCTTAACTCAAGGGCCTTGTCTTTGTGGGAAACATTAACCAACTAAAACATTTTACTAACCCTTGAGGCATGAGCTACAACTTCACCATTGTCAATCTTGTCTTGAATAAGATAGTTTCTCACCATTGTATCCGTCAAATTCAACCTTCAAGTTGTGAGAGCCTTGAATGTAAAGAATCTTCATGAGTCCACATTTGTGATGTTCTATTCTAAGTGGTAGAGAAATATCACCTATACCCTACAGTTCATAAAGATGTATCATCACCAAATGAAGCTTGCCCATATGAAGTTGAATTGGTTAGGTTGTATAACCACTCTTTTTCTCCTATCATGTGTCTGGATGCACCAAAATCAACATGCCAGATAAGACTTTCAAAAGTAGAGACTTGAGTTTATATAGCATACAAAAAAACCTCCATCAAAATTACCTATTGAAGTAACATTCCCTTGTTGCTTCTTGTTCTTTTTCTACTAACAAAGATTCTTCTTCTTGTCCCCCTGAGAATTTTGTTGTGGATTTTTCTTGCTTGATTCACCATTTGCAAATGAATTGCACCAACATTCTTGAAGAGTGTGTCCCTTCTTCCAACAATGAGACACTACTTTTTTCTATGTAGATGAATTGTCTTGTTTGGGTTTTGATGAACCTAATGGATCACTTGACATTTAAATTTGTTTCCTTTCTATTGAGATGCAAGGGTCTAATTGTCTTGGGAGTTTTTGTTCTCATCATGAATTGTCTCCTCTTGTTGAAACAAATTCACCCTATTCAAACAATGGCTTTTTGCTAGCAATATTCAAACAAGCGACAAGCACTCAAATGGTAGGGGCAATGCTCTCAAGATGATGGGTACAAGAGAGTCATCTAATATAGTTTCCTCTAATGCTTCCTGTGATGTTTGCAATTCTACAACTCTTTTGAAGAAACTCTCCAACTTCTCACCATTTTGCCTCATCAACCAATGTAACCGACTCTGCAAATGAAAAATTTAATTCTAATATTTTATTCATATACTATTTTGAAGCAATCCCAAGCTTCTTTAGCTATCATTGTTTTGATGTGACATTGAACCTCAATTGAAACACCTAAAAGGATGACCAATATGGCCTTTGTTTGGCCTTATCAAACCTTCTCTATTCATCTACACCTATTGCTGGTCTATTGTTCATTCTAGCAACAATATTCCACAAATCCTCAAACTCAAGATGAGTTTTGACCTTGGTTTTCCAAGCCAAACAATTGTTATCTCTTAGTAACTAAGAATCCAGAAGCGTGACTTTTGGAGCATTTGAAGCCATTTTTTTCTAAATATGAGGGTTCCTTATCTCTCCAAAAATGTTACCTTTTCGATATATTGCTAGTCTAATATACGAAAAATTTCCATATATATACCATTCCAATACACCCATCAATACGTGGAAGAAGCTAGTCCTCTCTATATACACAGTTGTATGTGAGGGACCTTTAAGTACATAAAAGAGAATAGCATGTGGTACCAAGGTAGTATGAGCAAGAGATTCACCCTATCAATGAAATCCTTGTACATAGGCATAACTTCCTAATATACTCAAGATTTCTAACTATTAGGATTTACACCCAAGGCTCTTGACAAATAAGGTAATAAATTTTTTGCAAAAATATAGTGTACCCTTATTTCTCCCTAATGAATATAGGATCAATGCCACAAATGTCATTGTTGCAACTTTATTAGGTGTTAGATACAGCAATTCAATATGACTAAATGTGAATTAGAGGCACCATTTATACCAAATGCTACTTGTTTGTTATGAAACGTAACAAATAAATAGCTTATATTATTTCAAAAAAAACAAAATTGCTCTGCAAAAATTTTCTAGGTGAAATAAATCAAGTTAATATAGTTTTATTTTTAACTATATTATTGCACATTTAATATTTAGAAATTATTTTAAACTATATCAAAATGCCTCATTTTGTTTCATATGATATTCAATTTGGGATAAAGGCAAAGAGTGACATTCTATTTCCTTTTCCTCAAAAAATAAAAATAAATATACAACTTAAAACCTTACCTTTTGTTTTTCATTTACATGCCCCTTTTATTTCTTCATAGCTCTTGAAGATTTGACAACAGGTCTATATGGGATCCTCTGGAAATATCACAGCTTAATCCTTCAACATAGCATCACACAAGGCTCAAGTTTGGCTACAAACACCTTTTTCTACTCCCTTCTCTTCTTTTCTACACATGTGGTTGTTTCAACTTTCTACTCTTGTAATTTGCAGGCTATTTCTGCCATGTTTCAAACCTGGTCAGCATTCAAAACAACAAATCGGCCTTCAAAACAGTACAAAAGGGAAACAATAGGGTTTGAAATAGCAGATATGGCAGCAGCAGAATTTGTGGAGATCCTTCTCACAGCAAATGGTTTTTCACCAGCACGATTTGGTTATGGATGCAACTTTAATAGTTCACATTACTTGATTGGGCGATTTCTTTGTTGCTTCAGCAACTTCCTCCTTTAAGCCCTGCTGACCAGTTCTCTACCAAGGCTCCTCCACTTAAACAATTCACAGGCACACAATCAACTTGATCTAATACCATAATGACTTTGGGCAAGCATTAAGCAATATATTATTTTATAAAAGGTGGAACATATACGATAAAGAAATGTCTGCTAGTAAGGAAAATTGACCAACCAACCAAAGATTTCTATGTTATTAACAATAAAAATAAGGATTATTATCGTTAATAATTATTACAATGATATAATAAAGCAACATAAAATATCTATTTATTCTTACAGGTGCCCATCTCATTAGAGTCTCCATTGACTTTCTATGCCCTTTTCTATATAAATGGCAAAATATCTATTTATTCTTACAAGTGCCCATCTCATTAGAGTCTCCATTGACTTTCTATGCCCTTTTCTATATAAATGGCATTCTTAACCTTAATCTTCTTCATCCAATAAGGAGCTAACTTTGGATGCAATTTCCAACTTTTTTCATCCACATGTCCATCTTTGTCATAATGACTACAATGAGATTTTCTCTTATCTATACCCTTGGCTTTAGCCATGGTAGTTGCATTCTTTTGCCCTTACTATCTTGCTTCTTTTTGACACCTTGCTGCTGTTGACTACCCTTGTGCTTATCAGAAGATTCCCTCTTCTTTTCTAATTCAAGGTATTGTGCTTGGGGACACACATCATCTATGTTTTGGGGTTTTGCCATTGGAACAGCTCTTTGTAGGTGAACAAACAAACCTCCAACATACTTTATCAACAACTCATGTAATGTCCCTTCCTTAGGCAGCTCAGACTATAGCGGAGGTTGGCCTAATATTTGGGTTTCCGTAGGTCAGTAGAATGGTTAGGGGACCCAACCGAAGGCTATGGAGCTTAGCTGGGAGCTTTACGAGCCTTTCAGTTTGGAGTTCAGTTGATGAATCCAGGGATAAATTGGAAATATTCAAGTTTGCTTTAATGGAATAGTAAAAAGCATAGTTGTCGGGAGACGCGTCTCCCCCCCTTTGAGATGCATCTCGGAAACGGAGACGCGTCTTGGAGACCGGTACTGTCTCCAAAGACGCCTCCAGGAGGCTGGAGACTTCCACCGAAGTTTCCCGAGTACCCTACCATCTCCTACTGTAGAAAATGGCATCTCCTGCTAAAATACCTAAAAAAACTTTGAAGTTTAAACATTTGAAACTTTAAAAATTAAAGCATAATGTATTTGACGCATCTAAGAGTGATTAAATTATTGTTTTGAAAGTTCAATGTCATCATACTTTCAGATTTTCTATAAATTATTAATTTTTTTATTTTTTTATTTATTATTTATATTAAAAAAAAAAAAAAATGGTGTTCCAAGTACCCCTCTCGGCCTCCCATTTTCAAAAGTCGTGACCTATGACTACATCAGCCTCCCATAACAATAAATACCAGCATACCTCAGAAAGTAAAATTATGGTAAAAAGTAAATATAACAGTAAAATTATAAAGGAATAGTGAAAGTGCCCCATCCTAGTAACTCCGCTGTTGTTTTAAAAAGTGGCTCCTTTGGATGAGGAAAGACCCTCAAGAAAATTATTTTATTGACTTTTTTTAAAAAAATCCATGAGAGGTTATAAAGCAATGTGTTGGGCTCCTTTTTTAGCATTCTATTCTCATTTTTACAAAAGCAATTGCAAGTTTGAGCTCTTGAAAGAGGGTTTCAGCAGCATACAAGTCTTTTGAGGACGAAATCCCTTGTAGGATAGTGGATTGGACGAAAACCTAGTTCACAGAACAAGGTAATTTACTTTGGGTTTCCATTTGGGCATCATTGGACTTCATTATAGGTTAATCTACACTTATAATTGATTGCAGCAAAGAGTTATCAAAAAATAATTGCAGATTTTGATAGTTTGTGGCAGCTAAGGCACATGGGTATTTGATTTTATTGCATATTCTTCCACGGCAACAATTTATCTTCGATTTGGTACCTTATTCGTGGAGTTTTGATCAAGGCTGCTTGTTGGGTATTTTGGGAGGCACCTAGGGTTTGGTAAAAGGTTGATGTTCCTGATTTTTATCATTATTTCCAGCCTATTGGTGATCCTCTACAACACTTATTTTGTCATCATACTCAGCCATACCATTTGAAGTTGTAACAGCGAAGTGATTCATGATTCGACTTCAATAATCAAGCTACAATTGGAGCTATACATCCGGGTATGTGTTTATCATTTTGGGTAGTCAAATATTGCAGTATATAAGGGTTTTAGACTGTTGTTACAATATGATATAATGTATATCAAACCTCTAAAACTTGTAATCAGAGCTGATATAGTTGAAAAAAAAGGGGTTCTATTGAGTTGCAATTGTTGTCTTTCACTTATGCAATAGTTCTCTTTCATTTCTATGCTTTCCTTTGATTTTGCAATGAAAAAACAAGCAATGAAACTCAAACAAACAATCAGCAAAACCTAATCAGACCATGCAAAACAACTGTTTGACATTATGGCAAGAGGGAAAAACTGAAAAATTCAGGGTAGAATTGGTAAGGGATCTTTCAACTCATGGTCCATAATGTCCTCAAGCTGAGTCACACTTTTTCTAAATTCACTTGTACAAGATTGCACAATTTGCCCGTGCTTTTGCTCCAAATGATACCAAAGTATCATCGTTTCTTCTTTTGCAAATTGGGTAGAATTGTTTCATCAATAGAATTTTGAAGTCATCCCACGTGGACACTGGTGGTACTTCTCGAACATCCAAATGATACCAATGCATCATCGTTTCTTCTTTATTGCAAATTGGGTAGAATTGTTTCATTGATAG
>VDFB02142094.1:0-12883 GCA_007258455.2 Sequoia sempervirens
CAAAGAATGGTGACAAGTGTGTGAAGAGTGCTAGGAGCAAGCTACAATTGTGTCACATAAGGACAAAGTATGGTATTATTTAAGGGAAATGATAGTATGCAAGGGGGTTTAGTCCAATTTTCATGGCCATGACCTATAAGGTCTTCTCATTTCAAAAACACTAAAACCCACCTGGGGGTTTTTAATGAAAAGCATTTTTTCTACAAATTGAAGGTAACCCACTTGGGGTTTTTGGAGGAATCACAAATTTCTACAAATGAACAAAAACCCACTTGTGTTTCTGCAAACAATCTGAGTTTTCTTCAAAAAATCATGAACCCACTAGGGTTTTTTTGCATTACAATTCAAATATAGGGAATAATGGAACATTCTTTCTATTATTCATGCATATGGGTGTCATTTTCTAGAGAAACACCAAATTCTATGAGGGTTTGTTCCTTTTTCTTCACACAAAAATGTCAATAAAAATGGAGGTTGAGCTCACAAGCCAAACATTCTACAGAGAATACAAAAGGTATATCAAGAAAAAACCATGTAACTTTCATGGCCACGGCCAAAAGAAACAGTTTTTCTTCACAAGGTCACCTACTCACTTGGGGTTTTTGCATTGACATTCAAATACGGAAAAAAAAGCTAACTTTCAACATTATACTATGTGGAGGCTCGAAATGAGCTCTTATTGCTAAAAAATCAGAATGGAATGGTTCGGTGGAGCTTACTTGAAGAATTTTCTCATATTTTTCTTGCAATATGTAAGCATTTAACTACTAGAATGTTTCCATTCAAGCTCCAAAATGTCACCAATGGCGGTTGTTTGAGGATGATTTAACAAAAAAAGAAGAATAATGAAACAAGTTCATCAGAAAATGCTTATGGTCACGGTAGTTTTGCCTTCAAAGAGCTCCAAAGAAGTGATAAAACACAATTTTTGTTCACAAAAAAACTAGTTACCTATTTTCTCCTATGGTTTTCATCATGAAATGTGCCAAGAATCGGCCTAGAAAAGCACCACTTCCAATGGTGACTCAAACCCCACAGTGGCTGCATCATGTTTTCCAGAATGGTCGACGACAAAATGATAGTGTTTTTCTCATTATTTTACCTTTTGATGATTAGGGTTTGACCCTTTAGATGTCGATGGGTTTTTTCATCCAATTTTTTAAAAAATGGAGTTCATATTAATGCAAAATGGGGGGTCAAAACATGTGTTTATTGACTTAGGCATTTGTCATGACTTACGCATTTTATACCTTAAGTATTTTTCCTTGCTTCAAATAATTGCTAAGTCTTTCAAGCATTTGTTATGTCTTGCTAAGTTATGGAGTATGCCAAGTCAGATATGCCTTTGACTTTTGATCATGAATGTCATATGCCTTGAAGACTTGAAATATGTCTTCCAAGAAGTGTGGAGGTCGGCCATATGGGCCAAGCTTGAGCTTTTATTTTGCCTTTGCAGATCAGAATATTGACCACATGTGGCCTTACAGTGCATAATGAGAAAAGGTAAATGATCAAGTGCCTTGGAGAAATTGTGACCTTGTTTAATACTTTTTAAGGCATTTTGGCATTTCATTATTGTTTTTTGCATTTGTTTCCAAACATAAAAATATCATTTAATGATTTGTTAATCAATTGGGTATTTTTCATTTGCAAATGTAAGGTAATTCATATTGATGGTGGGCCCTCTTATATTGTGCTTTGAAATGTAAAATAACTTGATTAAGTGATGTATTACGAGTCACTTAATCAAGATTATTATCTTTAATTCCTTTTGGAGTCTTGTGTTTTCAAAACACGCATAGTGCATGAGTCAAAGCTAGGAGACAGAATGATTGAATTACAGACATGAGGAGAGTGTGGGGGTGAAGTATTTGACTATTTTAGAAGAACATGTGCTACTTTGGAGGGAGTTTTATCACACTTTTAGTATGACTTGAGTCTGAGCTTGACTTTTCACCATTTTGGAGGCTTTTTGGAGTGACTTTAAAAGGTTCTTTTTTGGCCTCATTGATGCATCCAACCAAAACCTTCTAGATGGACATGTGTGAGGGGTTTTGGTGGGTTTTTTGCTTAAGTAGCTTGTTTTTGCATTTTGGAGTGAGTTTTTTCTTTCCAGCAGCAGGATAGCTTTGTTTCTTGGAGCTATTTTTCATGGAGTAGTATTGTAACTCAGATGGACTTGTAATACAATAAGCACTTTGAATCAATAGAATAGAGCATTTTATCTTCTCTCTTCATGTTTCATGGTATGCTATTAATGATTGATCAGTTTTTCTTGTGAAAATTCATCTTTCCTTGCAAACTTGTCTCATGTTTATGCATATATTTAGCAAAAAATGTATGTTAATAGGATATAAGTTGTGTTATTGAATAGTGTTGTTAGCTGTGAAACTTTTGTTTTCCTTCTAAAAGCCCTGTTTATAGACCTCCTTATAAATTACTTATGTAAACTGCATTGGAAAGTGAGTTGTGTATATCAAGTTTTATGATATTGATTTGAATGTGATAGGCTGTTATTAGGTCCTAGTTGTTTTAGTTGTTTTGGTGTATCACCTTAGGTATTTTCGGTATTAGGTTCATTTTCATGCAATTCTTACCCTTTACCTCAGAAATTGGTAGTTAGGTGGCATCAAAAGGGGAAGTTAGCCTATAATCCAGAGGTTTTCTTTCTAATAGGACACCCATAACCTAAAAGTAGTCCCATGTTACATCCAAACCTACTAAGTTCATTCACAACTTTCCATTAAGGTGTAGATCTGGATCCCTAATAGTATGAAAGGTACACTATCAAAATTAGCATAACTTTTAATAAACTTTCATTATATCTTTCATATTAATTCATGCATGTGAAAAGTTATAACCATTAATTTCCTTACTTGTTAATCATACCACTTCCCAATCACAAGTTGAAGTGCAATCACTTCAACCATTAAGTTGGGGGGAGGGTACAACTTAGCTCAATTTTTTTGAAATCTGCCACCTAAATCAAATTCAATAGATATGTATGACATACAAAACCCTTCTAAATTGCATTTTGTTTTTGCTACCATTTCCAATTTCCAATTTCAAACCTTGAGCACTTGAGCTTAGCATAAACCAAAGTCAAACCTAGAACCTTGTTGTGAGCTCAAATTGAGTTGGTACTGAGAAGAGAAGTTGCAGTTGTGATATGGTAGTAGAAGTACATAAAGAAACAACAGAAAGAAGAAGGGTTTTGAGGGTGGTAGAGTGAATTGATTTGAATTGTCAAGAATGAATTGGATACATTGAGAAGAGAAAGAAATTTATAATGGGAGGTTATGTTATTAGGCAAGAGCCTGTGGTTCATAAGAAAATTTTGGAGGATGCAATGGTTCTACCCATTTTTACCAGGGTTAGCTAGCTTGATTATTTCTTGAAATTAACAAAATTCAATGATGATATGACAAGAAGGTTTGTAGCTACACTTGAGTATGATGAAGCAATGGTGAAGGGACTATCAATGGATGCATCCAAGACCACCATTACATAAGTCATTGGGTTACCTAGAATTGGGGCAAAATTTCTAGCATGTGCAGGTGTGGTTGCAGCCAGGGAGAAATTTTGTGAATGAGGAGAGGAGTTAGACTCATATTCGAAAAGTATAAAGAGAATCTCTCTTCCTTGGTTATGGGATAATTGTGCTTCCTACATTGTTAGACATATCACCTATGACGGTAGGAAAAACCTCTTGTATATAATACATTATAAATTACTCAGTCACCTTTGGCATAATAAGTTAGTGAATGTGCCAAAATTTCTTTAAAATTTGTTGAAAAAGATGGCATCAAAATATCAAAGAAAAAAAAGTGATACTTCTCTATCTCACCACTATTTAATTTCTTTACTGATAAAAATAAGTTTGAGGAATCAATACCCACAAGTGAATTGGGAAGATTTTAAGGAGTGTACATATATTAGCAGTTTGTTAGATGCACCTATGGCACTTGAGAATGTAGAACCTAAATATGAACTTGTAAGGGAGAGCCCTCATGTCTCCCCTATGGCTTCACCTACCCATAGCCAAGGTGAGCATGAGGAACATAATGAGCCAGAGTCTAGGTCACTTGTAATTGAGGAAATTTCATCTTCTTCAAAATTACAAAGACTCAAGAACAGGATAGGTAGTACATCTACATCCTCCACACCTTGTAAAACAAAAGAGAAGAGGAAGGATACTCCAAGGAAGAAAGAGGATGTTCCAAAGAAGAAAAAGGGTGTTCAAAAGGAAAAGAATAATGTTGAGGAGACACCTACACCTAGATGTTCAAGAAGACTAAGAAATGATGTGTTAGAGAGGGAATATAAAGAAACCTAAAGAAGAGGAAAGGAGCAAAGAACAATAGTAGGAAGATGTCACATTAGTAGAAATAGACTCTGAAGAAAAGAGATATATTCCTGGTAATGCAAATATACCAGTTAAAAGGAAGAGGTATGTGCTAACAACTTCTAATTCAGAATTAGATGTGTTTATTGGTAAGAAAACACAAAAGGAAACCCTGGACAGTCCCATTCATGGAGACTATGAAGGGGAAGGTAATGAGTAGTTTGTGGATATAGAGGAGATGTATATAGAGGAAAGAGATGTTAGAAAGGATCTCCAAGAAGCCTTGGATCGGATTAAACACTTGGAAGAGTTAGTATAAATCTATGAATAGAAGGACAAGGAGAGGGAAACAAAACTACAAGAAATGGAGGAGAAGTTACAAACATATGGCCACAACACTAAGCTTTATTTATTGGCATAGTTGGCCATAACTAAGACTAGGGATGGAGAATACTATCAGATCAAAATAATCCTTCCATCAGGACTCCAACTTACCATACCACCTTGTCACTTGGCCATCAACTATGGTGAATGACTGAGGATTTTTCATAGGAAAAGGAAAAATGGAAGAAGGAAAAATAAATTTTAATTGAAGAGCATGCAAAGGAACTTGAAAAGAAAGAGATGGAACTAAGTATATTAGTAGTTAGGTTGGAGGAAGTGGCAAACAAAGCTGCATAGATCATTAGATGTAGACCACTAGCAAGGACATACAAATTTTTCTACAGGAAATATTTCTATGTTTTTAGTTTAGTAGGTTAATGAGTGGAATCTTTGAGTTTCTTAATACTTTTTTTGATTCTACACCTAAGGAGCAAGATTAGTTGTGTGAATATTATTTACACAATTACATAGTGCTAGATGAGATGAAGTGGAATCCTTTGGTTTTTGTAGGGGATCTCCAAGTAAGGGCACTTGCATCCTATTATAGAAATGAACAACTCGGGGGTGAAATAATGGAAGAGTATGAGGAGAGCGAGAAATAAATTACTCTCCTCATAAGGAAAGAAGCTAAAAAAAATGATACAGTCATTGATGAATGGCTCAAACTCATTGATCATAAGGGTGTGGGCAATAAAATTATGAAACTCAGGAACACGGATTATGAAAGAATGAAAAAATTAGTTGTAGTTTTGGGACAACAATGTTACAACTACATGCAAAGAAGATGGAACAACTAAACTCCAAAATTATAGAAAAAGGAACCTCATTCAATGTATAATTTCACTATCATGCTTCAAAGGGTATACAGGTATATAGCAACTGGTGTCAATAAAGGGATTTACTGAGTACCACTCACCTTTCACCCACCTATCCTACTCTATCTAGTTCCATATTGGACTAGGGAGAAAGGTGAGGAGTGTGAAAGAGCTGGGAATATCAAAATGAGTCAACTTGCAGAATACAAAGGTTTTTAATTGAAACAAATCAGGGAGTTGATGTTGTTATGGAATTGACGCAGATTACCTTGCAGTATAATCAATACCCCTAGTTTTTTTCTTGGGGAGAAGAAAAAGTCTAGTTGGGGGGAGTGATGGGTCTAGTTATTAGCTTATTTTTTGTTTCTTTTATACATAATTTCACACTTTTAGATATACTTTCCAGAAAATACTCCTATATTTTACTACCTTTCATACTTATTATGTAGACTTGGACCTAAAATATAATGATGGAAATATGGTTATGACATAATAGAATTGAATGGTTTATATATAGATATGAATGAAATGTGGATGGAATTTTATGTCTTAATTAAGGTAGTTAGTCTTGTGTACATGTTTTGTGAATTGACCTTTTTATAATCAAGGAAGAGCTATAGCATGTAGTAGTTGGGAGCTGGAACCTATAGCAAAAGGAAGACTGGGACAACAAAATAAGGGAGTTCCAGACTAAGTTGAAATGTAATAACTATTGTTGAAGACACATGTTGGAGATTGAATGCGCATCATTATAACAAATTAATAAGCATTGGAAAAGGACTCCTAAACTGATAGGATTTTGGTAAATTTGTTTGTGTGTTTTACATGCAATCCTATTTTATAGAGTTTCAGACCTATTAGGATTCTTCTTTCTTTTCAATAATGGTTTGAACAATTCAATCTTAAACATACCCTCTAATATCTAAAAGTGGAAGTTAATGATTGCAGTTAGTTGTTGCTTAGAATAATATTCCCCCGAGCTTGTATATAGCCGATGGTTTAATCCTTAGAAAGTTAGTTGGTTTTTAGTCTTTCATTATCAGTTATTTTCAATTTCAAGACATTATGGATATTGAGAATGATTGAATACAATTTGTGAAAAATATCTTATGTAATCTTTCATGATATGCAATGAATGAAGTCAATTTCACTGGATATGTAGAATCTGTTAGTTAGATTTGGTTTCAATTAAGTGAGAACAACCACTTGAGTAGGCCACTCAAGGTAATTGTTCTTCACTTCATTTTATACTTGTTTATCTTTGTTTAAATAGTTGTTTTCTATTTATCATTATTTCATGAACTAAATACAAGTTAAACTAGAATCTCATGCTTTGCTTATTGATAATTGGTAATGAATGTTCATGAACATGCATGTAATTGTTAACTAGTAGTAATCTGGAGGTTAAATTAGCTGAGTTTTTAGTTTTGATTAGTTTTGAGTTGATACAATGATCTTTTATTTATAGCAGTTCAGTTACAATTTAAGCTATAGGTACCTATAGCCATTAGTTTTGATTTGTTTCTTTCATTGTTATGCAATTTTGAGATTTCTAGCAAAATAGAATAAATTGAATAGGATAGATTAGGTAGTTTTGAGTCTCTAAAGGCATATACAATGCTGCACTATCAAAATTTTACAAACCTTGGGTTGACATTTTAATGTAGTCTTTGCAATATTGACTGGACTGTTCAGTTAGATGAACCTCTAAATTGTGTAGGTTTTACCAAGTTTACAACACATTAGTTTAGAGACTCCACAATAATTTTCTAGCAGCAAGTAGTTTAGAAAGGTAATGTGCAATTTTTTAACTTTGGGTTGCAAGGGATCATTTATATATTTTCACACCAATGTGTTGCATACATTCTACAATATCTCTTTCTTAGTTTATCATAATATCAAGGAAGAATTATTTTCTTGAATAATATTAATTTATGCTATATGTGCTAGTCAAGGTAGATATTTTAGCACCTTGGCATCTTTAATAGCCTTGGGTATTGGAGGGAACCTCCATGAAGGAAGAATACCTTGTAGTGGGTCACTTCAGGGAAGAGGGTTATACAAAGTGCAGGCATTACATAGAGCCAAAATTTAACATATTCACATCTTATTTGCTTCAAATTTTAGACCAACATCGTTACTAAAGAAAATCAATGCATTGAAGATAATAACTAAAGGAGATATCTTATATTAAACTTGCTTTATAATTATCAATTTCTTAGCTATGATTAGTTTCTTTTCCTTTTTGTAAAATAAAAGAGATTATAATAGATGTATCCTCAAAGTTGCAGGCTTCAAGCTTGTTCTTCAACACTCCCTTAAGCATTATAAACTTCCAATTAGCTTACTTAAACCCCATTAAGGAACAAAAGAATGACCAAGTATGATCTAGATTATCAGTCCAAGTCTAATGCTAGGTTGCAAGTCAAATTTCAAGGAAAATCTTTACTATAACCTTCAGTTTATAGAGTAATATCATTAACTGTAAAGAAACATAGGGTATAGGAAAAAGATAGAGGAAATATGAATTATTTGTAACAATAAAGACCATTCCTAGAATTTTATTATGGATACAGTATTATAAACTAAAATCTACAAATGGAAAGGGATTTAAACACCTGAGTTTGAGATGTCTAGGTATGTGGCATCTATAATAACACTGAATATATATCCTAACTACCTCCTCCTTAGTTTTGTTGTGCTCTCCCTTCCCCCTCCTTTATACCTCCTTATCAAGTTCCTAACATACATTTTTCAAGGGTTCTGATATTATTATAATGATAGGTGTGACTCCCATATCCACATCATGTAGAAGGAAACCATTGAACTGGGGTACCATGCCTATTAATGGCATAGATTCCCCTCTTCCTCTCTTCCATGTCTGCACTCATTCCCATTTAATTTTCTTGTCTCCTGGCCATGGGGTGAAGGGTTGTGCCATAATGGTGATTTCTTGTTAGAATACCCTTCATATTTCATTGGCTTTCTCTGAATTTTTCTTTCCTTTTGGTTTGATGATAATAGTCATGTATTTAATTGCACCTACCTTATAATAAGGTGTTATGCTTATGTTATAGTATTTATTATATAAATGGTTTTTATTTTAATATTTCATAGCTATTACATTTTATAGTTATTATTATTTATTTATTTATTTATTTATTTGCATATTTTTACTTTTATTTTTATTTTTTAATTTTTTATCCATTTATTGATCTTTAATCATTTATAACCTTATACAATACCCTTGATTATTCAAAAATAATTTAGGGCATTTGATGTCGAGTCACCTAGTCCAAAATGGATGAACAAATATGATTTAATAGATGTCTAAGGTCTTAGGTTTAAATGAACCTCAGGTTGACAAAATTTGTAGGAAAGGTCTTGACACTAAAATGGCATTACCATTTTTTGTCTCTCATCCATTGATAAACCACAAAATCCACCTCATCTTTCACCCTAGGTACCTACAACCAACAACAAGCCTTACACAAGTCCACCAACCAATTCATTAGTCTAAGTTAGTCTAAATATTTTAATGTATTAAATTTAGAATAACATAGTAAGGTTAATAATCACATTCAATAATATTAACATAAAGGTTCACAACCATCACAGACACATATATAAGTCCACATAGTAAAATATAAAATTCCACCCCTAGTCCAAATTACATTGGGGATAGGGGTTGTGCAAGATAATCAATAAGGTTTTTAGGGGATATGATAGACTTGATTGGTTGCATGAAAGAGTTAACTAATTAGATGGATGAGTTGATTGATTTGATAGTTAACTCATGAGGTGGATTTTATTTATTTAAATTATTTATTTGATGGATAATTTTAGAATATGAGGTGGAATTTAGTATTTTAATTTAATTTTTTGTGGATAATGATTTATTTATTTATTTAAATGTGGGAAATTAGTCCACTTTAAGTAATAAGAATTATTTAATTAAATTATAATGAATATTTAAAAAATAATGTGAATGGTGGGTGATCCCACAATAATGGGTTACACTTTTTGGCCAAACTTGACATTGAAATCAACATTTTTCACCAAATCTTCGCTTTCTTACACCTATAGCATCTAAAACCATTAAGAATTTGAAGACGAAGCAAACTAGTGAGTTGTGAAATTTTGTGTGTAGATTGTAATTATATTTTTTTTAAAAATTAAAAATAAATTGTGAATCCTTTTATGTAATTTTTAATAACTTATTTTTTCTACAAAACAACATTTTTAAAAAGTGATGTTTACTTCGGCCTGCATAACTTTTTTTATAGAAAGGATACAATTCTAATTTTTGAAATATAGATTTTTCACCTCAATATCTAGTGCATGGATGTTTTTTCATATTTTTTGGTTGCATATATATTTTTTTAATTAATTTTCCAATTCAAAGTAATTATAATTTGGACAAGGTGTGCCGGCCCACATAGTTTTTTGTATGCATTTGAGACTAACTTATTTATTTTTGTTGGAATAAGGACATAAATACCTAGTGCACATGTATTTTTAGAATTTTTCTCTATTTTCCTATTTTTTCGTATGTGTGAAACAAGACCTTGATGTTCATTAAAAATCCTAGATTCACAAGAAATACAAAATAAATATAATAATAAAATTAAATATATTTAAAATTATACTTTTTGGGAAGCTTATAATAAGGGCTACATACTTGGAAAACATAAATTTTGAATGACTTCATTTGATCCACCAAAAGGTAAATCAAAGGTGTCTTTTTATTAGCACTTTGATAGGTGTAGAGGAGACTCCATTATAAGTATGGTTTAAAAATAAGGAGGTTATATCCAAGGGGGTTTGATCTAAGGGGCTTTGGTCAAACTCTCTTCAATTGGAATCCTTTAAATGGAACTTTTCAAGGCTTAAATAATTATATTTTCTAAAAATATGTGATTTCAGCAAAAATCAGGATATCGCAAAAAGTGTAACCCATTATTGTGGGATCACCACTGAGGTAGAATGGTGGGAGAATACAATTATTTTTGGTGTACAATAATTTTTGAAAAAATAGTTATCTATTTTATGAAAATGGATATTCATTTGGAATCAATTGTCGGAACCTTAGTATATATCTATTTTCTCCAAATTGGCTATTCATTTCATAAAATAAATTGGCACCATATTTTTCCCCTCAATTGAGCACCATATTTTTTATTTTTTATTTGTAAGATTCCATGGTTTTCTCTCTATATTGTCAAGATTTCTAAAACTTCACATAACTTTCCTCATAATTTTTAAAAGATTAATATTCATCATTGAGAGAGTTGACAAAGGTATTCTAGGTTTGAATTGGTTGGTGATCTCTATCATGTTGTAAGTTGAGTGCTTTCCACCAATGATATACCGAGATGGACATTTTTATCAACCTAAAAGAGATCTTGGTGTTAACAAAATTATTGATAGAGAAGCAATATTAAATCTAAATTGAATCAACTAATATAGTATTATGGAATCAATATTGCCTTTGAACACTCAAATATCCAGATTGACTCAAAAAATGAAAAGATTTAGGTGTTGCATCAATGCTTGCTCATTAAGGCATGGTGGTGCTTGTACAAATTGAGCCATGAATTCATGAAATTTTTCAAAGAGCTCCTACCATCAAGTTTCTAGGGCCACATTAATCAGGTGTTGAATGTATTCTAAAATCCTAAGTGCACATTTATTCACCATTATTATTTGCTCTTAATGTTTGTGTGAATTTTCAAATTTTGAACTAGGTGCATGGTCCTCCTTCAATTGCTAGGTGAAAGTATAAGAGTGTGTCCTAATTTTCAACATTATTGGGCCACAAAGATCATCATTTTCAACATTCAACATATTGTGTCAATTATATTGAATAAATGGTCAATAATTTAAGGATAATATAAACTAATGTGTTATAGAACTTTTGATATTTATTCAATTTACAATTTTTCTAATTTTTTTTGTAAAAATATTTTTATCATTTTTTCAATAATTTTGTCCTATTATATTTATTGAGTGTTATTTCTCTCTCTCTCTCTCTCTCTCTATATATATATATATATATATATATATATATATATATATGTCATTTCTCTTAGTGTCTTGAATAAATGTCCTTTATTTATTTTTTAATAACCCTATGTTGACTATAAAATTAAAAATATAATTTTTAAAAGCATAATGCATATTATACTTTTTGACAAAATCACATCTCTAGATACTTCATTTAACCCCATAAAACATGAGCCAAAATAATTTTTTGAAGCAATAAAGGAGACCACATTGTCCAAGCTTAATTTAAGCCTTGGGGGTTGAATCTAAGGTGGTTTGATCTAACCCCTAAACTTAGATCAAACCTTCCTAGATTGAATGTTCCATGCATTTTTTAATAAAACATAATTTTAAGAAAAAAATCATGATGTCCCTCAAGTGGGACACACTATTATGCCTTAACCATGTGAGCACATCTAGATGGACATGAGAATTTTTTGTGCTAATACTAATGATATAATTTCTAAGTGGCTGGTGCATAAACCTACAAATTAGATGTCAATTCACAAGCTTACAAACTATACAAATGAAACCCTAGTATGGACTTCAAATGCACATTTGAAGGTATGGAAGATTGAAAACAAAGTGCATGAGTATTATAATGAATTGGAGAGGGTATGCAGAATTGTAAATTTACAACAAGACTAATATTTCTAAGTTCTTCTCTAGCTACCCTTTATGCCTAGTGTAGGTATTTATACATAAATAATTTTGATTAGGTCTCATTTGGATGCTAATATTTTTATATCATGTATGGTTGGTTACATGACACATGTGGACTAGGTTCTACAAATGATATGTCTATATGGTGGCATAATACATGTGGAAATGCCATAGCTAAGTGGTAGTTCTATATGGCTAGAATTTCATGATGTGGGTAGAATGTTGTCATGTGCTACATGTGTATGGTATAACTCTCTATATATCCTTGAGAATCTAAAATGGTGCATGTATCTAGTGTGAGACATGCTAGAAAATATTGGTGAAATTTCAAATTTGTGTCACACTTATAAAAAAAATGATACACTAATTCAACCTTTTAACATGAATCACTAGAAAGTGATATATATGTTAGACACACATGAAAACTAAGAAGGGGGGGTGAATTAGTTGTGCATTAAAACCTTCAAACCCTTATTAATCTTCAAACCCTTATTAAGCATCAACATGAATGCAAAAAAATGAAATATCAACATATCAACAACCATACACAATAGAACACCAGATTTTACATGGAAAATCCTAATTAGGGGAAAACAGAAGGAGGAATATATATATATATACGTAGAACAAC
>VDFB02142096.1:0-11450 GCA_007258455.2 Sequoia sempervirens
TCCTAATGGTCCTTTTCCAGCTTTTAAAAGCACAAATTTATCTACAGTTTTTATTTAAAATAATTTATTTAAACAAGATATTATCTATGCTAAATTAATATTAATAAAAGTTATTATTTAATTATCTTCAACAATAATTATTTAATTTAATTATTGTCAACATTATTAATTAAAAATAATTATTTATTCTTTTTAAATAAATTAAATCACCCTTTTTAATTAATTTATAATGTATTTAAATTTAATATCCAACTAACACACAATTAAATCAAACTACTAAACAACCTTAAACCAATCTCATATAAAATAAGGTTAATTAAATAAACATGAACTATAAATCAACTGAATACCTCAACAAAACAAACTACACAAATAACGAGAACGAAAACCACACTCATAACATGACTCACAACAGATGACGGACTTGGGACGAGAACGCTTCCAAACCTACTCCCTTTTTCAACAATTTTACCCGTTGGGCTAGTTTATTGCTCGCCCTATCCTGCCGAAGCAGGTGGAATCGAGACTTATTCCTGCAATCCTGCATCCAAGCAAACGTCAAGCAACACATGTATACATATATATATAAAATCAACATCCTACCGTGAGAAGGAATCGCAGTGTAGCAGGGCACTCATGAACGAGTGGTGCTACCCTGTCCTCTCACCTAATCTACTCTAACAATTACAATGTCAATAGTAACTAACATTTATAATCCAAATAGATCATAAGATAACATTATACTAAACTACTGCATCATAACTAATTACTAAACCTTTGCATTATAAAGTAACACAGAATTCAAATCACATGATCATAGAATTATCACATCGACATTTAAAACATTAGAGAGAAAGCATTACCTAATAAAATAATCCAAACCCTACATATAGAGTATCATAATAATAATATCAATTGTAGCAATCAATTAACTACACAACACTACACACCAAAGCGATTAATCAGTCACCAACACAATCCAGTATCACACTAACATATAAAAGCAAACAATAGTAGTAAATAGTATCAGAAACATGGGGGTATTATAGAGTTATAAATGGATATATAGGATATTCTATGCTAAGAGATGTGAATATACAACCAACATGGAACAAAGGAGATGGTAAAAATATATAGTACAAGTCTCCACTAAACAAGAAAAGTGTACAACCACTTTTATTAAAAGTATATTACCTCCCCATATAGATGTCTAGTTATAAGAAAGCGATATACTAGTTACCCAAAAGTAAGCTTATCCTAGGTGTACATATTGCAATAATAAATACAATAAAATAAATATGCACCAACACCCCTATAAGTGTGACCTCACAAGTTCATAGCTTTGGATCAAAAGCGCTTACCCCTTTGCCAATAGTGGCATGGTGTGATGGTTAAGTTGTTGTGTTGTTATTCCTGCCATCAGGGTTCAAACGCCATAGGGGTGTAATTGTTGAAAATTTATATTGGGGATGAGCTTCCCCGTTTGTGACCTCACCGGTTCATAGCTTTGGATCAAAAGTGTTTACCCCTAAAAGAAAAAAAGTACCCCCATAAGTGTGGGTTAGGTGAGTAGGATAGATGAGTCTTGACTAATGTATAGACATATTAGGCACATATATACAAAATGATGTCTCTTAGAGGACTAAGAAGGATAAAAACTCATCTAAAAAAAAACTACTCATAAAATAGAATGAAGGACCTGAAGGACTATGTAGCCTCCCTACTGTGTAATCTCCTACATTGATGGTAGATGCTTGGAACTAAATGCTAAAGATGATCCATGATCATTTAACAAAATTTCTCTCCCTAAATAGAAACAAACTCAATGTGAATACAAAAGATCCTCCTATTCTTGAAAGGAATATGAGGGAAGAAATTACAAGAATAAGATATCTTGGTGTTGTTCATTTGTGAACATGTATGTGTTGAAAGATGTCACAATCTAACCAAGAGTCCTAAGCCTAATTGAAGAAGGTGACAGAGTATTACCATGTAGAACTGACTATAGAACATGAGTCAAAGATGAAGATGAACTCTTTGAAAAATTCTTGAATCTCTAAGCTAAATTATGATAAATGTTGATAAGAGAAATCAAGTACCATGTAAAGGATTAATATCTAATCAAGAGATTTAAACCTATGAGAACCCAGTTATATTTTTTTAGAATGTGTGAATGGTGACATTCGATCAAATCTAAGTACTTAGGAACTAAAAAAATTACCCTAATAGAAGTATTTATATGTGGAGAAATAATAGGAGGGTATGAATGTGCCTTCATGATATTGAAAAGATGAGACAACAATTATTGTGGAACCATCGTTGAAGATAGAATAAATAGATCATCAATAGTGTCTTCTAGATCTATATGATATCACTCACAAAATAAACTTGATATATCTATCATTTACACATCCTAATGAACTACCTCTAGAAAATAATGATGGTATCATTGAATCACATCATTAGAAGCACACATCAAAGTAACTCTACTTTTTAAAGAAATGGGGATGATGATGATGTAATCTTGGTGCATGTCCACATCAAATGTTTAAGTATGAATAATAAAAAAAATCAATGTTAGAGTAGAAGAATCCTCAACCTCAAAATGTTGACTTGACATACAAAAAGACTAACCTCTAAATCAACGCTAACAATTAAAGAAGTCAAATAATCAATACAGTCCCCATAAGAGGAGAGTATACATTAGGTGAAATATATAATGCTAGTTTATCTAATATATAAAAGTAAAAAGATTTAGTTTCCAAAAATTTAATATGGAAGTGAGTTTGTTAAATTGTTAATATCAAAGTTTTAAAGATAATATTAAAGTTATAATTAAATGTGGATGTAGTACTATCAATATCATAGTGAATTTATTTACTTAAACTTCACTTATAAAGTTATTTCTCTAATTTTAGGATTTTCTGGAATAAATATTTACATGGGTTAAATTTAATCATATAAAATTAGTTTTCACAAAAATACTTTGTTAATAAATAAAAATGATTATCAATATATGCACATTTTAATATAAAATGTATCATTAGTTTATATTGAGGAGCTAATGTAAGTGCATCTACTAAATTTCCTATCTTATATCTTTTTTAAGTTGATCATTCATGTACCTTATTGTCTTTAATATATAACAAATATAAATTTTATAAAAGTACTATCTTATTATTAAATAGAACATATTAATATAGTTTGGACCTCTAGCCTTTTATCCAAAAAAAAATGAGTAATATGTGTACCACATACTATGAGGTCATCCATTGTTATTTTCATACAATATGCATAAACAAAATGCATTCCAAGATGATATCATGCATTATAGACTATATGAATATCCTCTCTTTCTATATAAAATATAATTTGAATGGTAACAAATACACAATTACCCATTTTAAGAGTTCATATCACTTTATATAGTAACTAAAAAGATGCCTTGGGATAAGTGAAAACCCAACAAGGATTCAAGTACAAATCAATTCAATCCTATCAATAAGGTGTTTGCAATACTTACATCTATTTCATTAAAAACACCAACATACTTCACCTTGTTAAATATTGAATAAAATTAATAAGATAACATTCCAAGAATCTCTATCCTATACTTGATGCTTCACAAAACACATGTACAAGGTTATGGATTGATCAAGTCAAATAACAAAGTATAATAAAATAAAGATAATACCTAGAATATCATAAAGAATACAATAAAATTCCTTAAAATTGTATATAGTATAACTAGTTCATGTTGAATTTCTATACCATAAATATTTTATAGAGGTCTCTATACCCATAGAAAATTTGGCATGTCCTCGTTTTTCAGCTTGAGAGAACCTATTTTGTTTAAGATCTTGTAAAATATTGTTTTAATTCAATCAGTACAACTAATAGCATAATATTTTGCCAATTTTTAATATGTAAAAATCAAGGAAAACTTTAGTGGCGAATCTTCGCCAATTGGCGAATAATTGAAATTGAGACCTCCATAAATGGCAAATAGTACAAGCTAAAAAGGATGTTGAATTTCCAAGTTTTTACAAAAAAATAATTTTGTCTTGATTAATTCGCCTATTTAAACGATGCGTCATTAGAACTGATTCGGTAGTATTTTATACTGTAATTAAAAATATTAATTATATTCACCAACAATAGTATATTCCTACCATTAATTTTGGGGCAATATCACCACTAATAATAAATTACCATTTAATTTTGGGGCTTTTATTTATTGCCATCGATTAGCTTTTTAATTGAATGGCTGCAAGTTGATTTCGTGACCTAACACGCATGTGGCTTTTAAAAGGCTTGTTGAGGCTCAAAATTTGTTTTGGGTCGCGTGATTAAATCTAATTGTGTGGCCCAAAACAAATTTTGGGCCTCAACAAACCTTTTAAAAGCCACATGCGTATTAGGTCGCAAAATTATCCTACAACCATCTGATTAAAAAGCTAATTGATGGTAACATTTTCACTTTTCATTTAGTCTTAATTTTAAAGTGATATTTTTAAAAAACACTTAATCTGTGTGTACTCCAATGCATTTTTGATAGTCAATTTATTGTTTTTGTGCAAGGAAGGCACGAATAGATATTTATCTAGAATATTTTTTAGGTGTATTGATTTACTCATGATCTTTTAATGACTAGATCATTCAATCTAATATAGGTGAAAGTGGTGGTGTGTTCATTATATCTTGCTTTGGTTGATCAATTGAATTTGTGAACCATCTTGAATCCCAATAATATTCATCTTTATATTCCTAGTATTGGAATAGTTGACTTGTGTCATGCAATTGTGGTTCATTTTGCACATCACATATTATTGTAAGCACTATTGGCAATATAGCACGTTAAAGTTACTTTTTAATATTTAATGGGAGGTTATTTTTAAGAAGCTATATCTTAGTTCATGCTTATCTATTGAATTGAGTTGATTCAAAAGTAGGGCATATGCATATCCTTGTGCTTGAAGATAAATATAAAATATAATAATTTAGTTAAATGCTCTAAGTTGGATGCTATTGCTATGTTGTTTACCAAGAAATAGATGATTACCTAATTTGAATTTGTATAGTTGAGGTGCATAGTTGACCTTGGAGAATGTTTTCAATGTTGAAGATGGTATAAATAGGTGATAAGTCATTGAGGGATGTGAAGATAGATGAGTATGATGCAAATTGCAGAGTTGTGAGGTACGAATTTGAGAAGTGCAGTGTAAGCTTTCATGTGTTAGATTACTGAATGTAGTGAGAAGAAGGTGTCTACAATTCTTCAGTGAGACTGTGAAGGTGTTGTTGATGTTGTGGTGGATTTTTCTGTTGCATTGAGATGGATTTCTCATTGTAATATTCTTCTCTATCTTATTTTCTATTTTGGCAGCGAGCCCTTTCTTTCTGTTGGGCAATAAGCCCTTTGACAATGAGCCCTTTGTAAGCGGTGTTGATATTACTTTATATCGTGAGCTAATCATCATTTTGTGGTTTTTTCCATCTTTGGTTTTCCACACAAATATAGTGTTTCATTTTGTATGGTGTTCCATTGATTATTTTGTTGTTATATGCTTTCATGATAAATCATTCTAACAAATTAAGGGTTAATTGAGTTAATGTGGATCTAAATGTATGTGAGGGTTTTAAAGTTTTAAGGTACAACTAATTCACCCCCCTCTCAATTTTAATGTGTATTCAACACATCTCTCCCAAGATCTAATGCAAACAACATCACACCCATCAATACAAAGACTCTCTTCCTCCACCACCTCCTAGTATGTCTTTTGACCTTGAGTTGTAAGCAATGAAGGATGTAGTCAAAGGAATATGAGGTAGGGAGCATAAAATATCTTATACCTTTGAATATATATTTACATATACTTTCAATCATTCCATATCACAAATTCCATTCCCTCCCTTCTTTGAAATTATAGAATATGATAAATATAAAGGAAAGAGTGACCCTAGGGAATGTGTCAAAGAATTAATCATGGCTAGCCAAGAAGTGGAACATGAAGATATGTACTTACTCAACCTCTTCCCTCACATCTTAGATGGGAAAGCACTAGAATGGTTCTTGCATCAACCTAAAGGATCTATCACCACCTTTGGAAACCTTGTTGAATTTTTTGTAAGCATTGTTATTACAACATGGCATGAGAAATCACAATAATGGACCCTTGTAATGCTAAGTAAACTTTGGGGAAAATATTTTCATCACTCCTTCAATGGTGGAGAAATTTTTTATTGATTCCCTTGGCCAATCCTAGAGAAATAACTCGTACATATATTTTTCACCAATCTTAATCCAATTTAGCCTTTCACTTGTAAGTACAATGTGTGACCACTTTTGATGAGCTACTAAAAAAGGTTAATCACATTTAAAAATCCCTTGTTGCTAAACTATTGTTTAAAATTTCTTCCAAGGATCAAAACTAAAATGATAAATAAAAAAATTCCAATGATAAAACCAAATTATTTAGCAAAAATAAAAATGTAAGTGATGGAGTCATTGATTCCAAATACATTGTAAATTTTATAACATAAATCTCTCATTAGTATCCCATCTGTACCACCTAAACCCACGTTGAATAGGAGACAACTCACACCATCATGGGAGCCTATTGAGGTATTCTTTCATTAACTTATCAAGGCCAACATAGTCACTTCCCCCCTTACAAGGCCTTTTGACCAAAATCAACCAAACCCTCTTAGTAGAAGGAGGAAGAATAATGTGACTTCTATAGGACTAAAGGTCATGCCACAAGTAAAAGTATGAAACTAAAAAATTACATACAATACCTTATTGATAGAGGAAAAATCAAAATTAAAGAATAATCTAATTCATAACAAAGTCACAAGGATATATCAAAAATCCATTTCCTAGGCATAGTTGGTAGTGCACCTCCAACAAGACAAATCAAGAACAAGACTCCCATACCCAAAACATCCACTATCATAAAAATCCTCATAACTTTTATTCTATTGTTAACCACATTGAACAATATATTGAACAAGTTTATCCCATCAAAATCAAATTATTTGAGTATTGTATACATACCTATTGTACTAGAGTCATTTTACAAGAACCTCCTTTGGCAAATCCAAAAAATATATAATGTCATTGAACACCTTAAGTAGATTCCAAACCAAATCTAAATTCTTGAACTCCTTTGTGCATCCCCTACTCATTTGGACACGTGTTGAATCAAAACCTTCAAGAAGCCCAAATTCCTAATGAAATTGATCCTTCACACATGTGGGCCATTGTTGATCATGTCTCCATAGACCAACACATCAACTTTACACCTAGTGATAATGTTTCATTGACCCTTCACATCATTTCCCTCTTCACATTGAAACTATTATATCCAAACATAAGATTAAACATGTGTTCATAGATAATAGATCTAGCCTAAACATTCATAAATGTCAATTGGTACAACAATTGGGTTATACAACAAAAGCTTTTAATCTGCACACTATTACCATAATTTGAAGCATATGATAACTAGAGAGAGAATTAGAAGGGACTATTGATATTTCTATTGAGGTAAGACCCATATTGTATTAGACTATATGCCATGTTTTAGAAAAGGACCTACATTATAATCTCCTTCTAGGTTGACCATGGATCCATACCATGAAAGTTATACCATCCACTTACCACTAGTGCCTCAATTTCCCATATAATTTTATGGTCACTATTCTTTGTGACCCACATCCCTTCCTATATTGTAAGATGTTGGAAGGAAAATATAATAAATTTCATCATCATTAGAATCTTGAAGCCATTCCTAAATTTTATTTCACACATCTAAGTTCTACATCAATCCTAGTGATCTCCCTTCTACCTCCTTTAATCCCACTACAAAGAAAAAATCCCTCAAATCCACATTCAAGATGCTTAATAAAGGATGTGGAGAGTGAAAAATTCATGAATCATTTCATATAAACAAATTACCTATATCCCCTTGTCCTTTCAATCAACCTTGGCCTAAAGGACACGATCCTTTCCTCACATTGCAATATGGGCACACTACCTTTGCTTATGATGGCTACCTTGATGATGAAAACATATATGTATTTGATCCTACATGGCTTTAAAAAGATGGATATTATGCTACCCATATCAAGGAGAACATGTATCCCATTCAAATTTCATATATTTTCATATGAACTATAAAGGAAAAGGTCTTTCCCTCCATGAACAAGGCCCTCTTGATACTATGTATCCATAGGCAAATGATGACATCGATGTCTTAGGATATGGTACCTAAGATGAGTATTGTGATGCACTTATTGGAATTCCTAAAACATTGGGGAATACCTCTTTTGACATTGATGAAACTTTAAGGAAAAAGTGATTCCTTGTCCTTGCAAAGAGTTTGTTAAAGTAATGCCCCTAGCATTTGCACTTAGTTATTTTGTGCATATGGATTTAGTCTTGATAACCATTTTACTTTATTATTATTTTGTTGAGGTGTTCTTGATATGATTTTTGTAATATATGATGCAAGTGACATGTGACTTGAGCGTGTAGATACATGGTTATTTCCATGCTTGAGTATGTAGTTCTAAGTTATTTCCATAATGGTGGTTATTTTGAAGATGTTGCATTGGACCTAGTTTTCTTGTAAATCCCTATCATAATCAAAGTGAGTGTGAGATGTGTCCAATGATACCCTATGAGATTCTAGATCTAAATCAATGGTGACTATGGAGTTCAAATTTTTTGTATGTAAACTATAAATGCATAATTTCTATTGGATTTTATTATTTTATATTTGTATTTGATTTTTTCTCAATGGGTAATCATGTAATTTTATTGTTAGGAGATGATTTTGTTAAATTAGAAATTGGAGAAAGGGAAAAGTACTAAGTTAAATGCATTAGGAAGTATAGTAAATTTATTGCAATTAGTTAATTATGATTTAAATATATTCTTGTCATCAAGAAAACTCATTGAAATATTTAAATTTTTCCTTCGAAAAAATTAAATTTGAATTACTTCATTTTCCCTTATAAAGTAGAAAGTAATAGGCATTTTAAGTTATTTTCAAACTATATTTTGTGAAAATAAAAATAATTAGCAATCACACCGTGTTGTGCAATGGGTACAATGAAGAGGTGTGGAAGGTCAATTAAGGGAAATTTTGGTTTTTTTTGCATATATTTGAATAGTACATTTGTTCAATTGGTCAAAAATTTATCAATTGATGTTGTTTGTGAAACAAAGGTCTCAATGGAGAAGTGATAGCTTCAAAAAAACTATGCATCCACTTACAAGGATCCAACACAACTGAAAAAACCTCTAAATCATGAAGATAATTAGAATCCATTACCAATAGGCTCATATTATGTTTGTAATAGGGAGAGAGGGAGAGAGAGGGTGAGAGAGAGAGAGAGATATAAATAGGGGGAGATAGAGGGGGGAAGAGTGAGAGAGAGAGGGACAAGGAAATAGAGATAGAGACAAAGATAGAAATGGAGGAGAGGAAGAGGCATATGAAGTAAAGGGAGATAGAGATAGAGATGGAGATTGAAATGGAGATGGAGGAGAGGGAGATATAAAGAGAGAGGAGAGATGATATACAAAGATGAAAGAGATAAATATATAGAGAGATCTAGAGAATGAGAGAAGAGATATATATAGAAAGTGATATAGAGAGAGAGGGAGAGCTATAGGGGTAGAGATATGGAGAAATAGTGAGGATAGAGATAGAGGGAGAGATAGAATAAGAAATATGTAGCTCGATAAACATAGAGAGGTAAAGATATATAGATATAGAGGTCTAGGAAGAGAGAGAGGGAGAGAGATGGATGGATAGAGAGAGAGACATGTCTAGAGATAGATGGGGAGAGAGGAAGGTAGAGGTAAAGATGAAAATAGATCAAGAGAGGAAGATGGAGAAAAGTAGATAGAGAGATAGAGATAGACCTAGAGGGAGAGATAAAGATAGAGAGATATAGGGAGATAGTGATGAAGAGATATAAATATATAAAGGAAGAAGAAGAGGGAGATAAATTCAAAGAGATAGAGATATATCAAGGAAGAGGGAGAGGGAGATAGAGGTATAGAGGAAGAGGGAGAGGGAGAGATGGAGAGAGATATAGATGGTGAGATATAGTGATAGAGATAGAGATATACGAAGACATAGAGAGATTGGGGAGATAGAAACAAAGCTTGAGAGATAGACAAACAAAGAGAAGTAGCTATAGAAAAATAGAGATGGAAAGAGTGAGAGAGAAATAGGGGCAATAGAGGGAGAGAAAAAGAGGAAGATATAGATATATATATATATATATATATATATATATATATATATATATATATATATATATATATATATATATATATATATATGTGTGTGTGTGTGTGTGTGTGTGTGTGTGGGAAGATAGAGAGAGAGGGAGATCCAACAAAGGTGTAAATGAAGAAGTGATAGATTCAAATAAACTATGCATCCACTTACATGGATCCAAACATGACCAAAATAAAAATTATAAATCAAGAAAAATAAAGCTCCATTATAAATAAGTTCATGTTATGCTTGTAATAAGGAGAGAGGTATGAGAGAGAGAGGAACATTTATTTTAAAAGAAAAATTGTCCTTGGAGCCCATTGTGCATTAATTAACAAAAATAGATTGTTGAGCATAGGGATTTATTGCATGATGAAGTGACACTCAATGATCTTTGAAAGGACAATAAACCCCATTTGTATGTAATCAAGTTTTTCTATATTTTTTCATAAGGAGACCCTTTGAAAAATTATCTCAATTTCAATTTTATATGGTAGGGAGTTGGAGTTATCTTTTCAAGTGGGCCCAATATATCTTTTAGACCCATGAATAATTTATGTCTATCCTTTAGAAAATTAGTTGTATGTAAATAGTGAGAATGATGATTTGTTTTGTATAATATCATTTATCAAAGTTTATTTTTTGGTATGATTGATCTTTATTGATCCTTGAATAAATGTGATGGGTTGGATCATTTACTTGTGATAGTCTAACCAAATGATAATGTCTAATTTAGATATACGCTACCTCATAATATTATAATCTAACATACAAAAATAAAATTTCTTATATATAGAATAAATTATATTTATCTATATACCATTATTGTTCATTTGATTAAGTATATCAATTTTTTTAATTTAATTAAAATATTAATTTTAGAAAATAAAAAATATTAAAAAATAAAATAATTAAAATCACACTACAAACTAAAGAGTTTCAAATATTTTGTAATGAAGGTAAAATTATCATTTATACTATAAGTTAGATGTCCATCCTTTGTTTCCTTAAAAATAATTACAATTTAAAAGGGAATGCAAGGGGATGTAGATATTTGATCTCAAAACTCTTTAATTTTTTAAATAGTGATTTTATCTCTTCATCACTCTACTGAAGTCATCATTTATATCTTGATCCTCTACATGTTCT
>VDFB02142097.1:0-28479 GCA_007258455.2 Sequoia sempervirens
GTTCATTGATTTTGCAACCAAGGAGAAGGAGAATGGAAACGCACTTCTGGATGATGACCTTCTGGAAGACTGATTGTGGGCACTAATTGCCTTTACTATTTTGGGAGTGAGTGGGAATCTTGTGATTCATTTATTGTACCACTCCCCATTCTGGCAGTTTTTAGGGTTAGGGCTGAGGTGGCTTAATCTAAGCCATTCATTTGATTGTAATCTGAGCCGTCCATTGGATTGGGCTATCTATAAAAGGGGCATCCCCCCTCATTTATACTCATTAGATCAAACAATAGAGATCAGATCAGAGAGTAGACATTTTGTTAGAGCAGAGAGAGTTTGATAGCTTAGCATAGTTTGGAGGAGAAGGAAAGTTTTCCTTTGAAAACTTTGTAAGAGATTGTTGTGAAAACTATCATAATAAAAGATCTTTCATTGATGGTGAAATTCGTCTTTGTTATGAATAGCTAGCGAGATTTCTTCACCCCTTCTACTTCGAGTAGCGTAAAGTAGTTTAAAGTAGCGTAATTTTCATTTCATGCAAGTAGATGTTAGCTGTGGACTTGTGGTGTTAATCAAGGCAACTTCGTTTTAATCCATACCACTAGCAGCTTGCTGACGGCAAGTATGCCTTGTGTGGTCAACTGGAAAATTTTATAAGCTTAACTTCGGTTGTGATTTACGTCTTGGCATGCATTGTCTTGATGGTGTCTTGATCCTGAATTGTGACTTGAAAACCTCTTGCCACTCCCTTGAAGATTGCACAACTTTGTTTAAGCTGTCCAATGCGAGGCGGAGCAGAGTCTGGTTGAAGTTTGCCGAAATTGATCCCACATCCCGTCTTTAGATAGAGCATAAATTTTCTAATCCCTGCACTCTTTTAATTCAGTACATTTCTGGTTAGTTTTAGGAAACACGTACCTCATCGCCAAATCATTCGCAACGCACAAAATCCCCTTCCAATCATTAACCCGCTGTCAGCTGCAAACCTTTTGAACAATTGTGTAAGTCCCCTCGTAAAAATAACAAATCACAACGAACCAACTGAGGGTATTCCATAGCATTTTCGGAACCTTGGAGTTGAACATACGAACTTTCTGGCAATCTTAGCGTATGGAATTCTTTGATCAAGAGAGAATGGAGTAGCCTTCGGATACTTTGTTCTGTTGATTGGTGCGGTCACAAAAATCACATCAACAGGACTTCATAAAGTATTTTCCAAGCATCATCTCTTGGCATGGGCGGACTTGAGGCATTCTTTTCCAAGTCAGACTTGGATAACTCTTTTCCATATACTTGATGGCGGACTTCAAGTCATGCTTTCCATTCTATCACAAGCTGGGCGGACTTTGTGAAGTTTTTTCCATTTCCCATTCAAGTGCTGACTTCTTCATGCTCTTTCCATTCCACCTCAAACTTGGGCGGACTTTGTCAAGTTTCTGCCATCTCCTTTCAAGCCTGGGCAGACTCTCTAAGTTCTCTTCCATATTTTCTTAGTATGGCGGACTTTCCCAAATGTCAAGCCATAGTCATCTTTGAGTGGGCGAACTTGGCATATGATCATTCCATTTTCCTTTACCAAGGCTGGGCGAACTTTTAAGCCTTTTTGCCATGTCTAATTTCAGACCAGCCTCCATACTTAGACAATTTCCACCATGGATTTCATGCTGGGTGCATCATATTTTCTGATTTTCCATCGATTTTTCCAGATTTTCAATGATTTTCTGAGATTTAAGACTGACTTTTGATTTGAAAATCTGATTTATGATGATTTTTCATGAATTTTTCAAAAAAATTCATACTGCGGATGAGAACATTGTTTCCTTAAATGGTGGGCCCCAGGCACTTCCAAAAATAGAGACTTTCTAAAAATAGAAAAAAAAATTCCCCTAAAAAATAGGGAACCCAAAATTGTCCAAAAGTGCCAAAAATAAAGGTCCTAAAAAGTAGGGGGCCAGAGTGAAAACCCTAAAAGGTGGGAAGTGTCAGAATTGGATGAAAGCATAGGCGATCCTCGTCCTCTGGACCCTCTGAGTTCGTCCTTGGTGTTTAGACACTGATTCGGGCTTAAAATCTCAACTTGGCTCGTATGACGCTTAGAAACTCTAACTCCTCATTGTAAAGAAACATGGTAAATAGCAGTTATGAGGCCAAGGCAAAAAACTCAAAAAGCAAAAACAAAGGGTCCCCATTTGCAATGGGGCGATGTGTGAAAAGGTTACAACACAGCCCTATTGTTAGTCCACTCTCAGGAAGGGCGGTGGAGAGAAACTCAAGCCACGGTACTACGGACCTTTCAGGATCATCAAGCGGGTAGGCGAGGTGGCTTATGAGTTGGATTTACCGGTAGATAGTAGGGTACACAATGTATTCCATGTGTCATGCCTTAAGAAGGCGTTAGGACATCGTGTTGTTCCTTCCACAGCTTTACCACCCCTGGATGATGAGGAGAAATTGATTCTAGTACCTGAGGCCATCTTAGATGTTAGAGAGAGACAGTTGCGGAGATGTGTCATTAGGGAATATTTGATAAAATGGAAGGACTTGCCGGTAGAGGATGCTACATGGGTGAGCAAGGATATTTTGCAGCATCCGGAGTTGAGATTGCTTGGGGACAAGCAATTTCAGGGATGGCGGACTGTAATGTCCCCTTCTCGCTAGACATTAGTAATCAGTGGTTTTGGATAGAGGGTCCTTTGAGACGGTCATTTGGTCTTTTGGTTCAGTGTTGATCCACGGAGTTCAGTGGCAGGGTGAAATAAGGAGTTTGAGCATGATGCATATTTAATTATTATTAGAGGTGACTTTAATAATAATTAATATGACTAAATTATGTTATTAAGTTACTATTCACCTTATGCCTATAGAGGGCCATGTGTTTTTCATCAAGGTGGTCATTTTATTTTATTATGCACTATTCACTCTATAAAGTGAAAAGTTATATTGAATAGTGCTTCTGAAAATGAATAGTGTTCAAATGAAAGTTATATATGCTCTTTTGGAAAAGTTCGACCCACTTTGGAGAATAGCATTTTTCACTTGGCTTGGAGGAAGAAGGAAGCAAGGGTTTCCTGATTTGTGCACTTTTTATGAACCTTGAGGGACGTGGTTCTTCATGGTTGAGTTGCTTGAGGGTGTGAAACACCACCTTAAGGTTGCTGTTCAGATTTGGATACTTTTTGGTGACACAAGGAGTTGATTGCAGGTTAGCTTGATTTCTAAGTTAAGTGAACAGCCTCAGACTCCATACTACTTGCATAAAAGGCTGCATACAGATTGGCGACTTTTTGGCTGAATTTCTTCACCTACAGCCCAACTGTCCTTTCAAGAGGGTTTGAGCAATATTATTGAAAACGCCTCCCATAGTGATTTGTTGCTGGAGTGATGCGTCTCTTGAATACAAACTTAGATTAAAAATTTCATGCAATGACAATAAACAGCAAATCAAAATAAAAGAGACTTGGCTAAGACAAAACTAATTCAGTTTATTTTATGAAGAGGCAGATTTTAAGTACAGATATGATCTTTCATCAAAAGGGTACAATGGCTGGGCAATGTACATAAATGACATCCAAATCAAGTTGCTAGTGTGGTTGTGATAGAACAAGCAGTTCAGTCTAAAGACCCACCTCCTTGTGTGAGCCTAAGGTGATATCATTTATCACATAGAGCAGATTGGAGAGTTGGGAATGTGCAGATCAGATTGAAGGCTGTTATACATCCATCAAGACAAGGTTTGGTGCCTTGCACTAGGGGTTGGTGCTCCTTGTAGGTAGGAGCCTACTAAATTTGTAAGGGTCTAGGTGTTCCTTGTAGGCTACATTCTACTAAATCATCTTGTTGTAAATTTGTAGGTTGGTGCCTACTTTTAAAAATTTTATTTCAATTAAGTTGTGTCAACTTGGGGAAATTGATTCATATAAAAAAGATTGATTGTAATAAGTTTGAAAAGGATTAAGAAATAAAAGTTTGTCATTGATTTACTGATTCACCCCCTCCCTCTTAGTAAATCTTTTGTGCTCTTCAATTGGTATCAGAGCAAGGTCCTTCTTGAAGGCCTAACAGCTTGAAGGAGATCCTTAAGAGCACACATGGCAGAGCATAACAATACATTGAAAGCACCCATCTTTGATGGGACTAATTATGCATTTTGGAGTATTAAGATGGAAGCATATTTGAATGCACTTGGGTTTGATGTGTGGCAATCTGTTGTTGATGGGTATACACCTCCAGCTACCCCTCCAACGGATCAAGCAGGGAAAAAGAGAAGTGAGAACAATGCAAAAGCTAAACATGCTCTTCTTTGCAGCCTAACAGATTCTGAATTTACAAAGGTCATGAGGTGTAAGTCAGCAAAAGAAATTTGGAACAAACTTCAAAACATCTATGAAGGAGATGCAAAAGTAAAAAAGGCAAAGTTGCAAACTCATAGAAGGAAGTTAGAAACTCTTAAGATGGAGGATGATGAAGATATTGCTTTATATTTCCTTCGTGTTGATGAAACGGTGAATATCATGAGAGGACTTGGTGAAGAAATTGATGATGCCCTCATTGTTGATAAAATTCTAAGATCTCTTTCTACAAAGTTTGAGGCCAAGGTTGCAGCATTAGAAGAATTAACAAACTTGGATAAGCTATCAAAGGATGAATTGCATGGGATTCTTGCTGCCTATGAGATGAGGATTGAAGGAAGATCACCACAAAAGGAAGTCTCATTCAAAGCATCCAAAAAGGGCAAGAACAAGCATGAAGAAAAGGATGAAAAATCAAGTGATGAAGCAGAAGCTTACTTCATGAGTAAACTTAAGAAAGGAAAAGGAAAATACAAAGGAAAATTTCCGTTTAAATGCTTTAATTGTGGAAAAGTAGGACATTATGCCTCAAAATGTCCTCAAAATGAAAGCAGTTCTAGTGAAGAAGAAAAGGAAATCAGCAACAAGAAAAAGGGAAAGAAGAATTTCAACAATAACTCAAAGAAGAAGTTTCAAAAACATAAGAAGAGTTTCTATTCAAAGAAAGACAGCAGCACCTCCGAAGAACAAAGTGAAGATTGCTCAAGCAATGGGGAAGATGAAATATTGTTTATGGCTGAATGTGAAGAACAAAATGTTGATCAAGAATATGAAGAAGAAGAGGAGATAGATCAAGATTGCAATGAAGGAGAGGAAGTAGATCTTGAAGAAGAATTGCACTATGCTTACAAGAAAAATGAAGACTTGAAGAAGGCTGCCAAGTACAAGTTGAAGATCAAATAAATGACAAAAGACTTGGAGAATTCAAGCAAAACCATTGAAGATTTGAGAACTCTAATCATGGAAGCTGAAAGAAATGAAGAAGAAATGAAAAGAAAACTCAATACAAAGGAGATGAAATGTGACAAGCTGCAGCAAGAAATAGCAATGCTAAAGAAGAGTTGGAGCAAACAAAGGTACAACACACAAAGATTGATGAAGAATCCAGCAAGTTGATTGAGCTAATGAAGGCTCAAGATTTTCTTCAAAACAAAATAGGGGGCTGTTTTGAAGGACAATCCAAGAAGGTTGCTGACTCTAAAGAAAAATCTAAGACCTTCTCAAAGAAAGGTGAAGAAGATTGGATAAGTGCTGATCCTAAAAGAAGACTGAATACTAGGCACTTCTATGCATTTAATGGTTATTGTAAAAATAAAGTGAAAAATATTTCTAGCTACCTTAGGAGAGATTATAATCCTTTTACACCATTAATGGACTATAATAGTCTATGCTACAATTGTAATAATGTCATGTCCCCTTCTAGTTGACATCTCTCAGAGCTCACGATTAGCCTATTATGCGACCCTCGTAGGCTGATGGGATGGATAGAGGGTCTTGATGGAGCTTGGCTTGGCTTCAGTTGTCAGGATTTGACCAGTTGGCTTTCGTTCGGGCTCATTCGGACACCATTTGCCTGAGTTGCTATTTTTAGCAGTATTTGGCACGCAGCGAGGCACCCCTGCTATTTTTAGCAGTATGGATTGATCATGTGCAGAATCATTCACTTAGTCACCAGCTTCAGTCGGTTCGTGAATCAGACACATTTCGAGGGAGATATTAATATTTAATTGATTAATTAAATATTAATTATTTTTGGAGCTTATATTATAAAGTTATAATATTTTAATATTATAACTTGAGTGGATTGCTGAAGGGGGTCGCCTATCATGGAAGGGGCCATTTTTGATTATAATTTATAATTAAAAATTTGATCGGAGACTATTGAAATAATTAAAAGAAAAGTTCGAATTATTTTAATGATGCCTTTTTGAGAGAATTCGCACTTTTGAGGAGATATAAGGGTTTCATTGGAATTCGAGCTCATTATGATATTGAATATTGAAAATTGATCAAGTCTTCTTCCGGAGAACGAAGCCTAGGGTTTCTATTGTCTGAGACATTGGAGAAGCGAGCCATCTTGATGTTTGATTCGAGAGGCACATGAGATACCCGGCTGATCTAATGCATTTGAGAGAGATTTCTTCATTCCGGGAGATCCGCGAAGCGTTCCGCAGAGATCATTTACCGCTACGAGTTTTGATTGGAGTTTCATCGAAGCATTCTTCAAATTAAGTATCATATTCTAAGGTCACGTTTGATTTCCAAAGTAAGGTACACATTGTACTTCTTTGTTGTGAGGGCCATTACCCTTTATTGGCCAGTACTTCTTCATTCCAAACCCGTACTTGTGTCTTGTACCGTCGCCTATTCTTTTGGACTTCGAAGTCTTCATTCTTTGTGGCGCCTCAGCATCTGGATCATTTCTTGAGAATCAGACGGAGGGAGAATAAGCTTATATTGAAGCCGTACCATTTCAAGCATTCTTTCAGCTTGCTGCAATAATCAGGTTTTATCAAAAATTCATTGCCTTTTTGATTGCATGTTATTGGATCTTACTTGTAATCATTCCAGAAGATAAATAAATAGTCTGGCATCAGTATTTTCAATAGATCCCTATCGTTTCCAGAGTTGAATGATTTTATTTGAATTTATTATCAATTTCTTGCAAATCGCATTATTTCATTTATGCTCAAAAAACCAAAAGCATAAAAAAAACAAAGCGGTCGGTTTAGGAAAGCGGAAACAAGGGTTTCTCTGATGGTATCGAGCTAAATCCTGCCATCACGCTGAGGGTTTAGCGTCTTATCACGACCAGAATTTGGGTCACCACGGGTATTATACTTTCGCGGAGAGCCTTGATTGGCCGGGCCTTGAGGGTTTGAATAAATGACGGGGAAACATGGCTGACAAAACAGATATTCCTAGAACAGAAATTCCTCAAAACCCTAGGGATCAGGACGATGTAGAGGTTTTACATGCTCTCAGAGACTTACGAGCAGGTCAACGGCAGTCAAACAAGGTATTACAGCAGTTGACAGTGGCACTCCAAAGATTAGGTACTCCGAGGAGACCGTCACCACATCGTGACGAGGACAGGAGTGATGCAGGATCACGGAGAGCACCTAGGACGACTTCACGGACAGTAGATAGGCCCACTAGGCCTACTTTTGTGAGATAGGAGGCCGATGAGGATATGGCAGGTGAGGAGTTGTTCGCAGACACACTTATGGCAGCGAACGAGGAGTGGGAGTTAGTACCACCTGATTAGTACCACCTGATGTCAGAGAGAGGATTACATTTGACAGATTTATTACACAGAGGAGAGAGCATCACAGAGGTCAACAGGATTGGAGACCTAGACATCAGAACAATGATCTGAAACATGCTACAAACAGACTCAATCTAGCGATGTTCGATGGTAGTGGTAAGGTCATAGCTCAGGCCTGGATCAGTAAGCTAGACATGTTCCTTACATTGCGTCCGATGGCTGAGAGAGATGCTATTAGGTATGCGACATTGCATCTTGAGGGGGTAGCTTACGACTGGTGGCACCATGGGATGGTGACACTCCAGCATGATCGGATCACCTCGTATCAGGAGTTTGTTGACAGGTTGGTGGAGCGGTTTGACAGGAAGGATCCAGAATCCTATTTTAGAGACTTGGCTCAGCTGAGACAGAGTGGCAGTTTGGAGTCTTATATTGGTGACTTTCAGAAGTTATCAGTTATGGTTCCTAATATTTCAGAGAGGCGACTTGTAGTGCTCTTCATTGAGGGATTGACGGAGCCATTGAGAGGTTGGATCAAAGCCTTTGATCCTCCTTCGTTACAAGAAGCCATGAAGAAGGCGCGTAGCATGGAGTTGGCAGCACCATCCAACAGGTTTAACTCCAGAAACAATTCTTCATTCAGGGACAATAAGGGCTTCAATAAAAATAGAGAGAGATCAGATTTTAACAAAGATAAATCAGATTTCAAGAATGATTCAAAGGGTAAATCAGCGGCACCACCTTTGGATCGAGAGGCTCTTAATGATCTACGCAGGAAGAAGATTTGCTTCTACTGCAAAGGTCCCTATGATGCCAATCACGATTGTCCTTTGAGGCCTAAGGGTAAGGCAAATCGAGTGATGTGGGCTTACTACGAGGATTCAGAATCAGAAAATTCCGAACAGCAGGAGAGTTCTGAGGAGTCAGAGTCAGAGGCTTCAGGGCCTAAGGCAGAGGCAGAGTCAGAGCTCCAGATTCAGGAGGCACGCCTATCTAGCATTCAGCAGGAGCGTTCATTTAGGCTTCGTGGAGTTTTGGCAGGACAAAGGGTCATTACCCTTCTTGACACAGGAGCCACACATAATTTTATCGATGCTAGATTTGTTGAGAAACGCGGACTCATCACTGAGGAGTTCGAAGGCATTAGGGTTAAGGTGGCAGACGGTTACACTCTCAGGTGTGAACATGTCAGAACCCTGGTGGTTCTCAATTCCGAAACCCTAACTGTTTTGTGTGTTTTTGCAGATTTCTGGTTTTTTTGAGTTTTTGAAGGTTTTTGACAAAATGCTAAAAGCTGCGATTTTCTAAATAATTGCTTGGAAATTCAAATAAAAATTCTAAATGCAAGAAATAAGCTCGAAAACGCCCAGAGACTATGGGTGCATCATTTTATTATCATTCCAGAGCTTTTACAATATATAAATATGACATGCATTTAAAAATGAATTTATTCTTAAAAACCTGATTCCTTCTTCTTGCTGGCGCCAGAACACAGAGGAAGTAGTACGGCTGAAAGGAGTAATAAATCTCTGGCTTCTGAAAATCACTGCTGGATCCCTGGAAACCTCAGGCGCACCCAACTGACTGATAGAAGATGAGTTCTGGAAGATATCCATTGGCAATGAAAAGGTACGGTTTGCTGGTACAAAAATGTACGGCCCCAGCAGCAGCATTAAATGCAGTACGGATTTATTAAATAAGTGCCAGATCTCTGATAACTGACCTCTGGTGAGGTCGCCCCAAACAACTGATGAAAGATCTCTGTAAACTTCGTCTGAAATCAATCCAATAAGCTCAGTCTGTGATCTCTGTGTGAAATCACCAAGTGCAAGCTTCAGCTGGTATTGCACAGCCTCAGTCTGCCTAATCTCTGAAGAGTTTTCGTTCTCCAGAAACGCCTGTATGCCAGAAACCCTAGGGTTTGCAAACTCCAATGCTCAGAGCACGAAAGACAAAATTGAATAATATTATCAGAATAGTTCGATTTTGCCTTGACTAGAAAATATATACTCCATAAAAATTCGACCCAACTCCTTTTAATTAATCATTTAAATAAAATGATTTATTTCACCTTTGATACTTAGGAGAAATATTAAATAATTAAATGGCGCCTCAAATTTAATGAATAATAAATATTCACTAAGTCAAAAATTAATACTTTATTATAAAGTATAATAAATACTTTATAACTGGCCAATTTAATTAAATATTTAAATATTTCAATAAAGTGATTTTATTATAAAGTCAAAATATTAAATATTTAATAAATCATTAAATACTCCTTATTTCTCCGTCTGATCAACAAACTGCTGAACTGGGTCGATTCTGAGCTGAATAGTTGAACCAGGTGCCCTGCCCGAAATAGCAGCTTCCGCCTGACCTAACTTTCTAAAAATAGAAAGTTCCTGAAAAAGCACTCTGGAAGATTCTGCGAAGGCCCAACCTGACACAACTGCGAAACTGGAGCTACCAAACACTGAGTAACTGCCCCAAATGATCCTCTGCACTCTCCTGCCAGCCTACGAGGATCGAATAATAGGCTAACCTCCTCGACAAACAGTGTCAGCTAAAACGGGGACATGACAGTCCGCCCTCCCTGAAATTGCTTGTCCCCAAGCAATCTCCACTGCAAAGAAACTCTAGTCCTTGCGAGGCCCAAAAGAACTGTGAAATATCCCACACATCTCTAACTGACTCCTGTAGCACCAGCATAAACATAGTTGCACAAAATATTCCTGGATCCCAAACTCGAAATGGAAGTCTGCCATGCCTAATACCCTCTGACTTCCTCTACGCTACTCTGATCTCAACTTCACCATGCCAGAAGTGGTGAAGCAATCCACTGGGACCCATCCAACACACAATACCAATCCTGTCGCCACCTGGATCCCAATATAAACGGTACTCGCATCCATCCATCAAAATGAAGTAAGGATATCGGGAAGCATCCACAACACAACATCTCTCAACAGTCCCTCTGAAACTCCCAGGAATGTGATTAACCAAACCATCATGTCCACTGCCACTACCACCTCCATGAAACCTCGAAGTAGCAAACTCTGTCAGGTACACACTAGCATGATGGAAATCCAACCTCTGATCCTGCAAGTAATCCCCTGCAAACAACTCAGTCGGGAACTTGCAACCTCTAGTCTCACCTTCTGAAAATAGTAACTCTGAACACAAAAATGATTTGCTTCTCTTGACTGCGCAAAGAGAATCATCATGCATACAAGAGTTGTGCATCGAATAAGAATCATGTACAGGTGGATCAAAGAAAAAACTGTAAGCACTCCTCACACACACTATAAAACTCCTCTATGAGCCCTGTTTGAAACCCCATTGCATTGGAAAGATCCCAAACACTGTGATCATTGCCCAAAACCGGACTAGTATCAGGAGTGTGATTAGTTTCCAACTCGAAGAGTGGATTACCATAGACTAATCCACCATCAAACTCGAATAATGGATTATTCACAAACTGCACAATCACTCCATGCTGATCTGAATCACCCATCTCAGAATCCCTGGAACAATAAATTGACTCGTACTCCTGAATTGGCTCAACAAACTGATAAGCAACATCGTGTGTGCTATTGACTTCGCACACAATATCATCAAAGGTACTGCTGCTATGTACCTCATAAGAAGGCTCGACTGGCAAGGTAGAAGCTTCTGATGTGATAGTATCTTCACCCACTTCCATATTTGTAGGCTGCAAACCACAAACAAGCACTTCTGCTTCTTTCTCGATCCTTTCATCAATAGAATGTTCTGCTTTTTCTTTCATTGTTCTTCTAATGTAATTGACCACACCCCTTTTCCCAGGTTTCAAAACCAACACACAATTCAAGTAGCAGTCAAAAGAAACATCATTCCTGAACTCATCTGACATACTCTGATATTCTGCACGGAATATGCAAGCATCATGTTCACATTCCCTTATGAATTGTTCAGAAAATCCACTGAATTCCATTGTAGCAACTCAAATTTCTTTTTGTTCTCCCAACAGGATGGCAGGATCTTGGCTCATGAAAAAGCAACCAAAAAGCACACTGAATACTGAAAAAGCAACTGAAAAAGCACAGGATGGCAGGATAACTGTGCTCTGATACCACTGTCAGAACCCTGGTGGTTCTCAATTCCGAAACCCTAACTGTTTTGTGTGTTTTTGCAGATTTCTGGTTTTTTTGAGTTTTTGAAGGTTTTTGACAAAATGCTAAAAGCTGCGATTTTCTAAATAATTGCTTGGAAATTCAAATAAAAATTCTAAATGCAAGAAATAAGCTCGAAAACGCCCAGAGACTATGGGCGCATCATTTTATTATCATTCCAGAGCTTTTACAATATATAAATATGACATATGCATTTAAAAATGAATTTATTCTTAAAAACCTGATTCCTTCTTCTTGCTGGCGCCAGAACACAGAGGAAGTAGTACGGCTGAAAGGAGTAATAAATCTCTGGCTTCTGAAAATCACTGCTGGATCCCTGGAAACCTCAGGCGCACCCAACTGACTGATAGAAGATGAGTTCTGGAAGATATCCACTGGCAATGAAAAGGTACGGTTTGCTGGTACAGAACTGTACGGCCCCAGCAGCAGCATTAAATGCAGTACGGATTTATTAAATAAGTGCCAGATCTCTGATAACTGACCTCTAGTGAGGTCGCCCCAAACAACTGATGAAAGATCTCTGTAAACTTCGTCTGAAATCAATCCAATAAGCTCAGTCTGTGATCTCTGTGTGAAATCACCAAGTGCAAGCTTCAGCTGGTATTGCACAGCCTCAGTCTGCCTAATCTCTGAAGAGTTTTCGTTCTCCAGAAACGCCTGTCTGCCAGAAACCCTAGGGTTTGCAAACTCCAATGCTCAGAGCACGAAAGACAAAATTGAATAATATTATCAGAATAGTTCGATTTTGCCTTGACTGGAAAATATATACTCCTTCATAAAAATTCCACCCAACTCCTTTTAATTAATCATTTAAATAAAATGATTTATTTCACCTTTGATACTTAGGAGAAATATTAAATAATTAAATGGCGCCTCAAATTTAATGAATAATAAATATTCACTAAGTCAAAAATTAATACTTTATTATAGAGTATAAAAAATACTTTATAACTGGCCAATTTAATTAAATATTTAAATATTTCAATAAAGTGACTTTATTATAAAGTCAAAATATTAAATATTTAATAAATCATTAAATACTCCTTATTTCTCCGTCTGATCAACAAACTGCTGAACTGGGTCGATTCTGAGCTGAATAGTTGAACCAGGTGCCCTGCCCGAAATAGCAGCTTCTGCCTGACCTAACTTTTTAAAAATAGAAAGTTCCTGAAAAAGCACTCTGGAAGATTCTGCGAAGGCCCAACCTGACACAACTGCGAAACTGGAGCTACCAAACACTGAGTAACTGCCCCAAATGATCCTCTGCACTCTCCTGCCAGCCTACGAGGATCGAATAATAGGCTAACCTCCTCGACAAACAGTGTCAGCTAAAACGGGGACATGACAGAACGCATGATTAAGGATCTCCCCTTGTGCTTGAACAACTATGAGTTCAAGGCTGATTATTACGTGGTAAACATGGGGGATATCGATTTAGTCTTGGGCATGAAGTGGCTTCATTCCCTTGAGGAAGTCACTCTTCGTCTCAAGGACATGGAGATTCGTTTTGATGTGGATGGGAAGACACATATTCTAAAGGCAATACGGGACAGCAACATCAAAACTATTTCCTTTCGTCGGATGGAGAGACTCATGCGACATGACATGGTAGAGTGGGCTGCCGAGTGCACATTGGCACCTACACAGGAGGGATAGCAGAAGACTGAGTATCATCTTGACATACAACAGTTGAGAGTCAAGCATGAGAAGGTATTCAGTGATATTCCGCCAGGGAGACCTCCAGACAGGGGCATTGAGCACATTATTGAGCTTGAGGAGGGTGCTAAACCCGTTATGATTACTCCTTATAGACATCCCAAGCGGTTGAAAGATGAAATCGAGAAAACGATCAAGGAGTTGCTTGCTATGGGTCACATTTGACCTAGCAAATCACCATTCGCTTCTTCAGTTGTTCTGGTGAAGAAGAAGGATGGCACCCTACGCATGTGCATAGACTACAGAGTCCTGAATAAGAGGACTATCAAAAACAGGTATCCAATACCTCGTATAGACGAGCTTATTGATGAGCTCCATGGTGCATGCTACTTCACGAAGATAGACTTAAGGTCAGGATATCATCAGATCAGGGTTCGTGAACAGGACATTGAGAAGACTGCATTCCGTTGTCATTGTGGACACTTTGAGTTTGTGGTGATGCCATTTGGGCTCACTAATGCGCCAGCGACATTTCAGTCCACCATGAATAGAGTCTTCCATTCACTGCTGAGGAGATTTGTACTTGTCTTCTTCGATGACATTCTTATTTACAGCAGGACTTGGCAGGAGCATTTGGCTCATCTGGAGACTGTGCTCAGTATTTTGGAGAGGGAGTCCTTGTACGCCAAGGAGTCCAAATGTGATTTGGGGATGACCGAATTGTTATACTTAGGTCATATTATCAGTGCAGAGGGAGTGCGGATGGATCCTGAGAAGATTCGCTATTATAGACTGGCCTACTCTGGCGAACCTTACACAGTTGCGGGGATTCCTTGGCTTGTGTGGGTTTTATCGTAGATTCGTGAATGGTTATTCACGACATGCAGCCCCTATGACAGATTTGTTGAAAAAGGGTGCATTTTGTTGGACTCCTGAGGCACAGGAATGTTTTGTGAGGTTTAAGGAGTTGATGACTACGTGTCCAGTGTTGGCACTTCCAGATTTTTCGAAGCCTTTTGAGCTTCAGTGCGATGCTTCAGGTGAGGGCATTGGAGCGGTGCTTATGCAGGACAAGCACCCTATTGTGTATGAGAGCCGTAAACTCAGAGGGCCAGAGAGGCTCTACAGTATTTACGATAAGGAGATGCTCGCTATAATGCATGCCTTGGCAAAATTTAGGCAATATCTTGTTGGCAGCAAATTTTGCATCAAAACTGACCACAACAGTTTGAGACACTTCCTAGGGCAGCGAGATCTCAATGATCGTCAGCAGAAGTGGGTAAGTAAATTGCAGGCATATGACTTTGATATCTCTTATATCAAAGGTACCTAGAATGTAGTAGCTGATGCTCTTTCACGCAGGCCTTATTTGAGCTCTATGGTCCATGTTACAGAGGATTGGAGGCATATGATTGTGGCAGAGTATGCCAAGGACACTTGGGCATCCAACATTGTAGAGGGATCAATGATTGACACTAGATACACGCTTGTGAATGACCTGATCATTTACAAGAACAGGATTTATTTGGTCCCAGGTTCAGAGATGAAGAACGTTATCATGCGAGCCTTTCATGATGTACCTACTGCAGGACATTCCGGATATTTCAAAATATACAGACAGATTCGGGAGAGATTTACATGGAAAGGACTTAAGGCAGATGTTCTTCAGTATGTGCGTGAGTGCCCTGTTTGTCAGCAGAACAAGCAGGAGAACACGTATCCGGCAGGATTATTGCAGCCACTTCCGATTCCTGACAGGAAGTGGGAATGTCTGTCGATGGATTTCATTACGGGCTTGCCAAAAGCCCAAGGACGAGATTGCATATATGTAGTTGTGGATCGGCTGACGAAGTATGCCCACTACTTTCCGATTACCACTACTTACACAGCTACACGGTGGCGAAGGTCTTCTTAGTGAATTGACCGAGATTACATGTAGGTTGCCTCGGAGCATAGTGGCAGCAGAGAGATAGTAGTTTCTTGAGTCACTTCTGGCAGGAGGTGTTCAGACTCTGTGGGACCGAGCTTACACCGAGCACCAGTTACCACCCGCAGACCGATGGGCAGACGGAGATAGTGAATAAATGGGTGGAGGGTTACTTCATGAACTACATTGCAGGGCAACAAAAGGCATGGGTCAAGTGGATTCATTTGTGCGAGTATTGCTACAACACGACATTCCACATGACCATTCAGATGTCCCCTTTCATGGCGTTGTACTGTTATGAGGCGCCGAGCTTTCTGGATTTGCTACTGAATGATAGTAGAGTGCCGAGTACTGGAGACTTGTTGCAGGAGAGTCAGGATACCATGAGGGCTCTCAAGAAGAATATTGCCAAGGCGCAGAATCAGCAAAAGTAGTACGCAGATTAGAAGAGGACAGAGAGGTCTTTTGATGTGGGTGACATGGTTTATCTTATGCTGCAGCCCTATCGTCAGTCTACTCTTAGGAAGAGTGGGTCAGAGAAGCTTAAGCCATGATATTACGGTCCTTTCAGGATCCTGAGGCGTGTTGGAGAGGTGGCTTATGAGCTAGCGCTTCCGGCAGAGAGTAGGGTACACAATGTTTTTCATGTGTCACGTCTCAAGAAGGCGTTGGGTCACCGTGTGGTACCTTCGGCAGTTTTACCTCCCTTAGATGATGAGGGAAAGTTGATTTTAGTACCTGAGTCTATCCTAGAGTACAAAAAGAGAGCGGTTAGTAGGAGGACTATCGGGGAATATTGAAGGTGAAATGGAGAGATTTTGCACGTGGAGGATGCTACATGGGAGGCGAGAGGGGATATTACCGCATTAGGGTTGGTGCTTGAGGACAAGCAATTTCGAGGAGGGGCGGACTGTCATGTCCCCTTCTAGTTGACATCTCTGGAGCTCGGGTGCCTATTATCACGACCCTCGTGGTGATGGGATGATGGATAGAGGTCTTGATGGAGCTTGGCAACCCGGTTGTCGAGGATTTGACAGGGTTGGCTTTTCGTTCGAATTATTTGGACTCCATTTACTGAGTTGCTAATACATGATGGCCTTGTGAGAACTTTACTGTATTTTTAGCATTATGGATTGATCATGTGGGAATAATTCAGCACCCAGTCACGGCCCGGTCGGTTCGTGAATCAGACACATTTCGAGGGAGATATTAATATTTAATTGATTAATTAAATATTAATTATTTTTGGAGCTTATATTATAAAGTTATAATATTTTAATATTATAACTTGAGTGGATTGCTGAAGGGGGTCGCCTATCATGGAAGGGGCCATTTTTGATTATAATTTATAATTAAAAATTTGATCGGAGACTATTGAAATAATTAAAAGAAAAGTTCGAATTATTTTAATGATGCCTTTTTGAGAGAATTCGCACTTTTGAGGAGATATAAGGGTTTCATTGGAATTAGAGCTCATTATGATATTGATTATTGAAAATTGATCAGAATGCTTCTTTGGGAGGCAGAAGCCTAGGGTTTACGTTGTCTCACGGACATTGGAGAGCGAGCCATCTTAGGTGTTTTCGATTGAGAGAACAGTGAATGCCCATTGATCTGTATTTCGGAGAGATTTCTTCATTGAGGAGATCCGCGAGAGGCACGTTCCTGAATCATTTACTTACGGAGAGTTTGATTGGGGTTTCATCGAAAGCATTCTTCAAATTAAAGTATCATGTTACAAGGTCACGGACATTGTTTCAAAGGCGTACACATTGTGCTAGCTGTTGTGGCGGGGCCGTACCAACATTGCGAGCCGTACTTCTTCATTTTCAGCGGGGAGTACTTTGTGTCCTTTGTGCAAATGGCCTATTCTTTTGGACTTTGGTCTTCATTCTTTGTGGCGCCACAACATTTGGACCATTTCTTGAGAACCAGACGGAGGGAGAATGAGCTTATATTGAAGCCGCACCATTTCAAGCATTCTTTCAGCTTGCTGCAATAATCAGGTTTCATCAAAATTTCATTGTCTTTTTGATTGCATGTCATTGGATCTTATTTGTAATCATTCCAGAAGATAAATAAATAGTCTGGCGTCAGTATTTTCAATAGATCCTATTGTTTCCAGAGTTGAATGATTTTATTTGAATTTATTATCAATTTCTTGCAAAATCGCATTATCTCTTTATTGCACAAAAACCCAAAAAAAACCAAAATATGCAAAAAAACAAACAGAAACAGTCAGTTTCAGAAAACAGGGGAAACAAGGGTTTCTACAAATAACTTTGGGCACAAAGCACAAGCTTGTAGGATAGTTTTTAATGACTCTCCAAAACAAAACAAGAAAGAAGATAAGTCCATTGAAAGGAAAGAAATACCTATCAAAGTGTGGAGGAAAAAGGTGAAATCAATGTTCATCCAAACAGCTTTACATGCTGAAAGTAAGAAGGATAGATGGTACATTGATAGTGGGTGCTCAAAGCACATGACAGGTGACAAGAGCAAATTCATCTCTCTTGAACCTACTGATGAAGGAATAGTAAGATTTGGTGATAATACAAGAAAACAAATAAAAGGAAAAGGAACACTTAGTCTAGATAATGGGAGAACAAAAACAGAAAATGTTTTGTATGTTAAGGGCCTAAAAGAAAATCTTCTAAGTGTTAGTCAACTTTGTGATCAAGGACATAGTATCACATTCCTTTCTAATACATGTGATATCAAGAAAGATGGAAAGCTGGTTGCTCAAGCTGAAAGGAAACATAATTTGTATGTCTTAAAGGAGATAAGTTGTGAAAGTTGCAACCTAGTACAAGAGGATGAAAGTTGGTTATGGCACAAAAGGCTAGGCCATCTAAACTTTGATAATATTGTCAAAGTTAGCAAATCAAATGCTGTGAGAGATATGCCAAGGATAACAAAACCTTCTAATATCATTTGTAGAGAGTGTCAACTTGGAAAGCAAACAAGGTCAAGCTTTAAGTTTAAGGAGCATTCTTCATCAAAGCCATTGGAACTCATACATACAGATCTTTGTGGGCCAACCAAATCCAAGAGCATGAATGGAGAAAGATATTTTATGTTGCTGATTGATGACTTCTCAAGAATGACTTGGGTTGCATTTTTGAAAGAAAAATCTGAAGCTTTTGATAAATTCAAAGCTTTCAAAGAGCTGGTTGAAAATGAAGCAAACATCAAGATAAAATGTCTTAGATCAGATCGAGGAGGAGAATTCACATCAAAGGAATTTGAAAATTTCTGCATAGAGCATGGAATTAAAAGGCAATTTTCTGCAGCAAGAACCCCTCAACAAAATGGGGTTGTAGAAAGAAAAAATAGGACGGTTCAAGAAATGGCAAGGGCAATGCTAAATGAAACCAAGATAGCAGATTCCTTTTGGAAGGAAGCAATTCATACAGCAGTTTACATCTTGAATCGTGCACAAATAAGAGTGAACAATGAGAAGACTCCATATGAACTTTGGAAAGGTAGACCAGCAACTGTCAAGTACTTCAAAATTTTTGGAAGCACTTGCTACATTAGAAGAGATGAAGAAGATTTGAGCAAATTTGACACAAGAGCAGATGAGGGAATCTTTCTTGGCTACTCATCAAAAAGTAAGGCATATAAATGCTACAACAAAAGAACTCACAAAATTGTTGAAAGTGCTAATGTAAGAATTGATGAAGGAAAGCAATTCAAAGAAGTTGGACAAAGTGATCACCATGTTCAAACTATGAATGATGGAGACAAAGAGGATGAGGACTCCCAAGAGGAAGAAAAGGAGGAAGAGGCAAAGGAAGAAGAATCTTCAAAAAAGACTCCCATGAAGACACCAAAGACACCTTCCAAGTTTGTTCAAAAGAACCATCCTGAAGATTTGATTCTTCAAGATAGATGTAGATCTACAAGGAAAATGGTGAATTACAATGAAGATTGTCATGCAGCATTTCTATCTCAAGTTGAGCCTAAAACTTTTGAAGAAGCAAGCAAAGACAAAGGTTGGATTGGTGCAATGAATGAAGAATTGGATCAAATAGAGAAAAATGAAACTTGGGAACTTGTCCCAAGACCAAAAGATAAGAATATAATTGGCACAAAATGGGTTTTTAGAAACAAATTAAATGAAGATGGTCAAGTCACAAGGAACAAAGCAAGGTTAGTGTGCAAGGGCTATGCACAAGTTGAAGGAGTAGATTTTGAGGAAACATTCGCACCAGTTGCAAGGATTGAAGCAATTAGAATGTTTTTATCCTATGCAAGTCACAAGAAGTTTAAGGTGTATCAAATGGACGTCAAATCTGCTTTTCTTAATGGAGATCTAGAAGAGGAAGTTTATATTGAACAACCCGAAGGCTTCCTATTATCAGAAGACAAGGATTATGTATACAAGTTAAAGAAAGCTCTCTATGGGCTTAAACAAGCTCCTAGAGCTTGGTATTCTAGACTTGACAAGTATCTCAAAGAACAAGGTTTCAAAAGAGGAGATGTAGATAGCAATCTATATATCAAAGAAGAGGATGGACATTTATTGATTGTGGTGGTATATGTAGATGACATCATTTTTGGTGGAGACAAGGACAAAATGTGCAAAGAATTTTTGTTTGCCTACGGAATGTAATTCAAATCTTACGTACTACTGGCAAACTAGTCATGTGCAAAACATAGAATAAAACAGTAAACTAGAAAGGTAACATGTTTCAACACCAGAAGCTTTATTCATTATCAGAAATATCATGTACAATCACCAAGTATCACAGTGCTTAACAATATAATCATCGGCACACAACTCATAACTATCTCCCGACTATCCAACAGGCTACATATAACGTTCGGCGGTGGTTAGATAACCGACCGACACGACGTTTCATAACAACATCAACATTAACACTAATCCGAACATGATTTCCCGAAAGTACATGACATTATTATTCTTTACTAATCTATAGTTTTATTTAGCAATTGGCCGAATACGACCAAGGCTGACTACGACCGACAACAAAGTAAAGATATACGACTAACAATTTTCATCATGTATGCAAAAAGAGTTTGAGATGTCAATGTTGGGAGAATTATCCTTCTTCCTTGGGCTACAAATTTCACAATCAAGCAAAGGTATTTTCATCTCCCAAGCCAAATATGTGAAAGAAATGTTAAAAAGGTTTAGGATGGAAGATTGCAATCCTGTTAGCACTCCTATGGTTACAGGTTGCAAGCTAAGCAAAGATGATGAATCCCAAGAAGTGAATCAAACACTTTATAGATCAATGATTGGAAGTTTGTTGTATCTAACTTCTACAAGACCAGACATAATGCAAGCTGTTGGAGTTGTGGCAAGATTTCAAGCAGCACCAAAAGAAACACATGTTCATGCAATAAAGCGTATATTCAAGTATTTGAAAGGCACAATGGAATATGGTCTATGGTACCCTAGTAGCAATGATTTCACTCTTGAAGCATTCACAGATGCTGATTGGGCTGGCAATGTGGATGATAGAAAAAGTACAAGTGGAGGAGCCTTTTTTCTTGGAGGAAATCTTGTGTCTTGGATGAGCAAAAAACAAGAATCAGTCTCTCTATCTACAGCAGAAGCTGAATATATTGCAGCAGCAGCATGTTGCACTCAACTTTTGTGGATGAGGCAAACTTTAAGAGACATCAAGGTAGAGTATGATAATCCCTGCACTATCTATTGTGATAATACTAGTGCAATCAATATCTCCAAGAATCCAGTGATGCACTCAAGAACCAAGCACATCCCTATTAAGTATCACTTTTTGAGAGAACAAGTAGGAGAAGGACAAGTATGTTTAGAATACATAACTACAAAAGAGCAAATTGCTGATATTTTTTACTAAACCACTTCCAAGAGATACATTTGAATATCTAAGGGACAAATTGAGAGTTGTTCCACATCCATCAAATTAATTGATGGATGCATATATTCAGGGGGAGCTACGCACAAAATCTTGTAGCTTCATTGAGCTGAAATATTGTTAGAAGACCCTTGCCATTGATGTCAAAGGGGGAGAAATTGGACACAGGGGGAGCAAACAGAGGATCAAATTGCAAATTGAAGAAGTTGCCATCAATGACAAAGGGGGAGATTGTTAGAAGATTTGTCATTGATGTCAAATTGTCATCATGCAGATATTCCCAATCAAACAAATTTATAGTGGCTTATGAATTTTTGAAATGATCAAGAAAGCTTCAAAGATTGAAAGAGGTCTGTTGTTATTAATGTTTGCTGCGTTTGCTCTACAAGATTCATATTTGATGGGATACAGATCAGACTATGGATGTTGTGTGATTTAATCTGAAATATTTAGAACAACATTCAGTCTTGCAAAGTCAATGCTTCAAATCCATTAACAAAGTTTTTCTGATCGATGTCTTTAACAAAAACATCAGGCTCGATGTTTTTTTTACAAATACATTTGTTTAAACAATAAAACAAATATACTTGACGTGTTAACTAACGCGTTTTTAATAAACGCGTTTTTAATATTAAACGTTTTGTTGAACAAGACAAAGTAAAAAGTGTGAAAAGAGAAACGAAATGCTTTGATTAGAAAAAATGTCTTTCTAAAGGCGTGTTGAAATGATGTGACTGGAAGATGAAGTCGGGTTACCTGTGTGAAAGAAGAAACGAAAGGATTTGATCAGAAAAGACGTCTTTCTCAAGGCGTGTTGAAATGGTGTGATTAGAAGATGGAGTCGGGTTACCTTCTAAAAGGATGTGCCTCTTCTATGTGATGCGATTTGTCGCTGGAGTGATGCGTCTCTCTCCTAAATACAAACTTAAATTAAAAATCTGATGCAATGACAATAAACAGCGCGATTTGTTGCTGGAGTGATGCGTCTCCTGAATACAAACTTAGATTAAAAATTTCATGCAATGACAATAAACAACAAATCAAAATAAAAGAGACTTGGCTAAGACAAAACTAATTCAGTTTATTTTATGAAGAGGCAGATTTTAAGTACAGATATGATCTTTCATCAAAAGGGTACAATGGTTGGGCAATGTACATAAATGACATCCAAATCAAGTTGCTAGTGTGGTTGTGATAGAACAAGCAGTTCAGTCTAAAGACCCATCTCCTTGTGTGAGCCTAAGGTGATATCATTTATCACATAGAGCAGATTGGAGAGTTGGGAATGTGCAGATCAGATTGAAGGCTGTTATACATCCATCAAGACAAGGTTTGGTGCCTTGCACTAGGGGTTGGTGCTCCTTGTAGGTAGGAGCCTACTAAATTTGTAAGGGTCTAGGTGTTCCTTGTAGGCTACATTCTACTAAATCATCTTGTTGTAAATCTGTAGGTTGGTGCCTACTTTTAAAATTTTTATTTCAATTAAGTTGTGTCAACTTGGGGAAATTGATTCATATGAAAAAGATTGATTGTAATAAGTTTGAAAAGGATTAAGAAATAAAAGTTTGTCATTGATTTACTGATTCACGCCCCCCCTCTCAGTAAATCTTTTGTGCTCTTCACCTGTAAGTGTTAGCACATATAATAATAATAGCAATAAATAAAAAACATTACATAATACTTGAAGATGAGCTTGTTGGTAGATTGCAGATTGTAATTGGCTTGAATTATATCTCTGATCATTTGCTTGTCTTACTTTCTTGCTTCCAATTTTGCTTTTTTATTGCCTTAGTTGTGTAGACTTATGAAGGATGAATTCAAGCACATATCAAAATAACCATTTAGAGAGACCAACAAACAAGATTGCATCTTTAATCACAACAAGGCCAACTTTCAAATTCCAAAGTTTGGGCATGAATAGCTAGGATGCTAGTGTGTTGTGCTAGGGTCCAAGCATAATTTGCTTTGCAAGGGCTTGATAAATAAGGAATTAATTAATTTTTCTGAAAAGGTGACACATCAAGCACATTACAAACAAAATTAAGCACATGTGCTAAAGTGGGTGCCAAACCTACTTTGAAATTGTAAGCGGTGACAATTTATGACACTAAATTATTAAAAAAAGAGATTGTTTTAAAATAGGGACTAAAAGTGACACTGGGGTCCAAAATTCAAAAATAAAATTTAGAGGGAAAAGGAGGAAAAATAAAATAATCAGTGTTTCCGAGAGACGTGTCTCGAAGATTGGTACGCATCTTTGGTACTGGAGATGTCCCCATAAATGCCTCCAACAGCATGGAAACTTGAAGTGTTGTCTCCTTAGTCTCCTAGTGGAAATTTTGGTGTCTCCCGTGAAATTTAAAAGCACTAAAAAATTATAACATGAAAATATTTATAATGTCATGATATTTTCTATAAATTATTAATTTATATTAAAAAAAGATGGCATCTCCAAGTGCCCCCGTCTCTTATTTAAAAAAAAAAGCCGTATTGGTATTGGTACTAGTCTCCCATACTAGCCTCCTAGCAACTATGAAAATAATATTATTTTTCCTCAAAAAGCGTATATATGGAGGGGTTGAAGAATGGAGAGGGCTACCATTTTTCATATATTAAATTCATTTCTTTTGAGAATGAACATTGTTTGTCTTTTCTGTCCGAGGAAGAAAACTCTTTAGCAAAGAATAGATTCAAGGACAAAAACCCTCCTATTCATTTGAATAATTACATCCAAGAATTATCATTGTGCCGAATAGATGCAAAAGTTCTTTCAGTTTCAATGATTTAATTGTTTGGGATTTTCAATGTATATGTTATAGTTTGGTGGTGTAATTTTTTCAGAACTTGTGTGTGTGGAGTTTCTGGAATTTGGCTTTGATTACGATCATCTCAAATTATTTGTTTTGTTGAGATTTAATTGTGAAATATTTGATTATTTGTGGCCATTTCCTTGGCTGGCCATACCTTCTTATTACCTCAGCTAAATATTATTAATGCTGTTTTAAGGAGCATGAAACTGCCGTACTTATTTCTCCATTTTATCAGCCACAAATTTTTAAAATTTAATATTTGTTGGCTGAAGTGCCTACCAATTACCTAATCTGCCGAATCTTAAAAAGGAAGGAGTTGCAATCCTTTATTTAAAGGCTGCGATTCATGAGCAAGCAGCAGCTGCTCAAAATAAACAATATTATTTATTCTTGAGGTTGATGTACAACTTTCTTTCTGCTGCTACATCTTTGAGAAAGTACTCCTTTTAAGTGGGCACTTGGGGTTTAAAAATCATTTTGATCATTATTTCTTATATTTTTGATACTTTGTGGGAATTGGACATTGTTAGTATTATTATTTTATAATTATTTATGGTATTGCATATCGACGAGCAATAATAAAATAAACTGTCTGTTAATCTCTTTGTAATTTTCTGTATGAAAGAATGTAAGATTTGCATTTGACTTCTTTATGGCTATGCCACCAGCACCTTAAAAATCGATTTCTTTTTTGGCATTGTTATCTCTAATGTTAGTCTGTGCGGTTCTCTGCTAGATGCAGTATTTGTAATTTGTTGTGGAAGGCTTGCTGCTGAATGAGTTTCAGTTATTTTTAGTTATAATTGTAATCTGGAAGGCTTGCTAGAGTAAATTTTTCATTACTTATACGTTTTTGTAACAATTGTTATATTGAGTTGTACAACTTGTTGCTAACAAGTATTCTATTGTAATATTAGTGTAACTTCTTTCACCATGTGCTTTTATCTTGTTCACATTGGGATCTTGGTGATAAAAAGGTGTTAAGGTTGCATGCATTGTCCATTGAGAACTTGCGAAAAATCAGAAAAATTTAGTTTGGGACATTACAAGTTATTTCATTTTATTTTTGTTATACAAGCCACAGCTCTTTTGTTTTGTTTTCATTCTTTTACAAATCTATTGCATATACTTAAGTTTTTAGATGAGTTAGATTTTATATGCATGCCTTCATTTGATTCAAATGGGTCTTTTATCAAACTTGTTGCCACAAGGATTATAAAGTTAGCTAGTTTTAACTTTGTGGGTTTATCTCGCAGCTCAAATGCCACAACTATGGATGTCCAAGGGACATAGGCTAAAAATAGCATATTCCTTCCACATGCCATAAGCTTGTCATAATCCATTCATCAACTTGGGTGCTCCATTTTGGCTAGATCATCTTTATTCAAAGATGCTTTATGATGTGTCATAACATGTATCATAAGTTGGTCAACAGGTGTAACTCCCTTTTATGGCTCTTTTATGTATCATAAATGTTTTGCATTTTTAATGTGGGAGGCCCAACTTTTAGAGGCTTTAACTTTTGATCTAGGAAGCCGATTGAATCTTTTAAAAAAAAATTGTACAGCTTGAAGAAATCTACATCCTTATCATGAAGAATCAATGACAACCCATCAAGAAATTTTTTAGGTACAAAGGGAATATCTATAACCCAAAAATTGAGTTTTTTAATTTTATAGCCCTAAAATTGCATTTTTTTTATCTTTAATTGTTAGAAATTAGGACCTTAGGATATAAATTATTATAAACAAAACATAAAATAAATAAAATGAGAATCATACAAGCATAGATTTTACACATTACACAAGATATACATGGGGAAAACCCTTTCAAGTAAAAAAAACCCCATAAAGCATCATTTTATTAGAACACTTGCAAAAATGGTCTTTTTTAACATAGATCACCCGAGGAACCACTTCTCCTTACTTCCACATAGCCAATAATATTTCATGTGCACAGTGATAAAATTCACTATCAATCTCCAAATTCACATCCTATCAAATGAGAGAGAAACCTCCTTACATATAGGACAAAGGGTGGCAAAATACCTAAAGGAGTATTAGTCACACGTATTCAACAACCCCCATTCATAAATAATTAATAATCTAATAGTTATTAGATTATAATTATTTTAAATGTGATATGCTTAATAAAACATATAAGGTTTTATAGCCTTATATTAGAACAATATATAAATGTTATAAGGGTATTGTTGATGCGGTTTTTGTGACCATACCAAACAGGCAGAACAAAATAGTTTTGGGGCTATTCCGTCCTCTCTTGATCAAAGTATTCCATGCGCTAAGATTGCGAGAAAGTTCGCATGTTCAACTCCAAGGTTCCTTTAGTGTGAATAGACCCAGTTTGGTTGATGTGTATTGCTGTGTTCGTACGAGGGGACTTACACAATTGTTCAGATTTCTTGCAGTCAGCAGCTAACGTATGATTTTGAAGGGGAATTCTTACGTGTATGATTTGACTATGTGGTTCCTTTCCTAAGACTAATAAGAAAGTGCGGAAAGTAAAAGGGAAAGGGCCTAAGAAATTTATATTCTATTCTAAATGCAGGGTATGTGGGGCTTCGTTTCAATAGACTTCAACCGGATTTCACCTAGCCTCCGTCGGACAGCCTCAGCAAAATCGGTGCAATCTTCAAAGGGGATAGCAAAAGGTATTCAAGTTATAGTTTAACATACATACACCATCAGAACAACGCATATAAGTATGTAAACCACAACCGAAGTTAAACACAAGATAATGTCCAGTTGACCACACAAGGCGGACTTATCATCAACAAGCCGCTAGTGGTATGGAATAAAGCGAAGCTATCTCAATAAAACACCACACACCGAAGTAAGCTACTTTGCATGAACTAAGCTACTTGGATACGAAAGGAAGAAGAAACCTTGCTAGCATTTCATGACAAGACGAATTCCATCATCAATGAAAAGATCTATTATCATAAAATGTGTTACACAACAATCTCTTCAAAAGTTTTCAAAGGGAAAACTTTCTCTCTTCTCCAAATTATGCGAAATGCTCTACAATACTACTCTAAAGCTCTCTCAATGTCTACTCTGATTCTAACTTTCTAACTGTCTAACTATGTTACAAATGAGGGGGACTCCCCCTTTTATAGCTAGCCCAGTCCCAAAGGACGGCTAGGGTTACAATCAATAGAGTGGCCAGAATCGTGCCACCTCAGCCCTAGCCCTAAAAACTGCCAGAATAGGGAGTGGTACATTAAATGAATCAAAGATTCCCACTCACTCCCAAAATAGCAAATGTAATAAATGCTCAGTCTTCTAGAAGATACTCGTCCAGTAGCGTGTTCCCATTGGCCTTCTCTTTGACTGCCAACTCAACAAATCTGCTAAGTACAGCCTCAACCTCATGAACTGAAATAGGTGGAACACAATCCAACTGAAACTCTAACACCGTGACTGAATGCTCGTGCCTCGTACAAGATTTTCTCCAAGCAGCTAAGGAGTCTTGCGTGTTCTGGATCAAAGTGGAGAATGTAGCAGTATTCTCAAAGTCATCCTGTACAAAGGTCTTAACATCTGCGAAGAAGGGAACCAGCAAACCCCTCAAATTATCAAAATTTATCTCATCTGGATTCAGCCGCCTAGCAAATATGGCCTCGAAGGTGTTCTGAACTCCATCTATGATATTGGCCATAGCCTTGTGTACCCTGGCTGAATCTGCCTGTGCTGCATCGAAGAAGCCACGCCCTGTGATAGGCGAAGAATACCACCGAGAGAAATCGTATCGGTCATTCGCCTGAATGACACCTCCATCAACCAACAATTGCAGTGGCACATGCCTCAACACCTCAAGACGCTGGATCACCTTACTCTGATAGATGGAAGCATCGCCCCAAGCATGATCCACCGCATCCATCCGTGTCAAAATAGTAGAGGCCTGCTGAAAGGCAAAGGCAAGGTCTTCCATGAATTTCTCTGTCTCAGTACGAACTCCTGTGACCCATTTGTCTGCCTCCTGTGCCATCCTCCCCAACTCTACCAAGCCGTTGATCGACTCTCTAGGAATATCTGTTGGAGGCTCTATCACTGGTACATCCTGCCCTCGAGAACGAGACAACTGCTGAACATATCCAACTAACGCCTTGTGTTCTCGTTTCAACTTCTTATATTTTCCTTCTTTCTTGAACAATCTATCTTTGAGGGCAAGGAAGGAGTTATCACACTCCTCAACAATCTGAGCACCAGTAGGGCGTCCCAAGTCAAGAGTGGTGACCACATAATTTTCAGGAGCTGCTTCATTCCGATCACACTCGACTCGTGGGACAGCAACGTGAAGAGTACGAGAGCCATCCTCATCCGTGGAGATCTTCGAAAACTTTCTTGCCTTCTTCTTCGGTGGAGGAGCACTGATCCGGTTCAAAAATTCTTCCATCTCAACTG
>VDFB02142098.1:0-18888 GCA_007258455.2 Sequoia sempervirens
AATTAATTAAAAATCTGCAAACAATATTATAATAGTTTTTTTTTTTTTACTAATATGAAATAAATTTTGAAATGCAAATCTTTCATTAATATATGATAAAAGTAAACAGCAAATAATTGATATGAGATGAATAATATTGATTGGTCAAAATTAATTATAGATCAATTGAAAGATCCATAAATAGATGGAAAGATTGATAAAAGTATGGAATGGTGTCAGTTGTGTAAAAATATGTTAATCAACCAAATTATAACCTTCCAGTTTAAACATGACAGTGTTAGCAAACTCCTATCCAAATACAGATATGAATATTTTGTATTTTATTCTTATTGAAGTAGAAAATATAATTCACTAGCTACTTAAGCTTAACCATATGGGGGGTGTGCTAACAAGATTACATGTATACAAGGATTAATGCTGTCAAAGTAAACAACCTTTTCCAGCATCCTCTCAGACTATGCCAAAATGGGATATTTAGAATAGGGTAGGAACATCCACCATAGCATAATTCAGGATAATATCTGTCAAACATCGTAGTTGTGAATACCTTGATAGACTTGTGTGCAAAATGTGGAAGCATACACCACAAGGTACGCAAACTGTTTAGCAAAATGCCTCAAAGAGATGCAGTTCCTAGAATGTGTTGATTGCTTGAAATGTACAAAAGACTGTGCAAGCATATAAGCAAGTGCATTTGGCAAGAGTAAAGCCAGACTCCACAAGTTTTGGTAGCATCCTCCCAGTCTGTGCTAAAATTAGAACTTTAGAACAGGGCATGGACATCATCACAGCATAATCGGAAGGGGATTGATGTTCAATGTAGTTACAAGTTCCCTGCTAGACATATATGAAAATTCTAAAAAGTATAGAAAAGGCAGTTGTGTTGTTTGAGTAAATACCTCAAAGAGATGTTGTCTCATAGACTAGAATGATGGACAGATATTCACGAAGTGGGTTTATTGAGAAGGCCTTGGAAACATTAAGCAAATACAATTGGCAGGTGTAAAGCCTAACTCCACAACCTTTGCCAGCATCCATCCAGCCTGTGCCAAATTGGGAAGCTTTGAAGCAAAGTATAGATGCCCATCAAAACATATTTGAAAGCGCATCATTTACAACAACACAACTACAACTACAACATCTATGAAATCATACAGAGCACAAGAACTGGTTGGAAAAATGACTCAAAGATATGTTCTCATAAAATTAAATGATCGCACGATATGCCCAAAATGGCTTTTGCAAGGATTATTTCAAGCTTTTTGAAATAATGTAAGTACTTTGGAACACCCAGATCATGGAAGCCTCCAAGGGTAATTTTCTTTCCCATAAATTCACAAGTTCTAATTTTTAAATTTCAATTGAAAATTATATTTGATGAATTGACAAGAATGGATAAAATTGTGTTTTCTCTTTTCACTGAATGTTGATTTGGGATGATAGTTTCATTCACTCTGCTGTTGATTGAACCTAGACTGTGTGCCATGGATTTTGGGGTGAGGTTTTGAGTTTTCTTTATTATTAATATGCCCCTATTGCTACTACTTATTAGTCAATGCTGCAAGGCTCGACTTTCTCATCCACCACGACATGATTCCCACCAATTTCTATCATGTGATTTAAGAAAATCCATGGAAAAAATTCAAAAGGATAGCCAAAGCTTTAAAAACTTTCAAGCAAATGCAATTGGCAGGAGTAAATCTAGACTCTGCAACCTTCGTTAACATTCTCCCTACCTATGCAAAAATGCAGGCTTTGGAACAAGGTATGGACATCCATCAAAGCATAAAGGATAGAGCATTTTTTTCAGATGTTGTAATTGCAACTGCCCTGGTAAACATGTATAGAAAATGTGGAGGCATAGGCAAGGCACTTGAAGTGTTTAACAAAAATGCCTCTATTCATTCATTTTCAAAGCCTTCCAATAAACCTTTGGGGCAAACATTATGAATGTAGTTTTACAGTGTTGAAATTGATCTTAGATCATATAAAAATTTCAAATCAGCAAAAACAACTCTTGCAGATTTTTCCAAGGCGCAGATTTAGCATTAACTCTGTGCAAGAAAGAGAGGCCAGCCAATAGACAGGTTGATCGTTAGAATAAGAAAAGAATCACACTTTGAAATGTGCACATGGGTGCAGCAGGGCGGCACTGGGGTTTGGCACAAAAGCTTTAAGAAAAAAAAAATAGATGTCATTTCACAACATTAACCTTACTGTTTCAAAATCTGATTTATTTTCAATGTTGTTTGACAAATTTTGTTCCATTAATTCTTTTCAACACGAAAAATGAACAGGTCAACCCAGATAATTACTCCTCCCAATCTCAAATGCCTCTTGACTGCCACATTTGGAGGCTGACACACACAATGTTCTGCTTCGGGTCTTTGAAATCGATGAAAGGCCGAGCCCTTGCATTTCTCCTCTCATCCGCCAAAACCCAACACCGATACTCCTCCTCCTCACCACTCTGCCACGACTAATTTTAATAGAAAATATCACAGAAAATTGAACAAGCTCTAAATAATTCGGCTCCCGGATATTCCTTCATTGGATTGCCATTGAAACTAGTTATGAAACTGGAATAACAAATAAGTTTGTTCTTTGTTACTAATTTTTTATGGCTCTACCTATATATAAAAGATATGCCCTAAATTTGTACGGCTCTATATGTATATAGGGGAGGTTGAAAAGGGTATGCCACAAAAAACTATTGCGTGATTTTTTTTTATCCAGAACAACTTTACAGATCAAATAAAACATTGACACAAATGATTTGGCTGAGGTGACTGAAACCAGGGCAAGTGACGTACTTGAAGATTCTGTACAATTTATGTCTATCTGTGAATTAAAATAAAGGGAACCAAATATAATCTGCAAAATACCACAAAACTATTGCTTTAGATTCGGAAGCCAGTCAAAAATTTCTAATAATGTGCAGCTTTTGAAATAGAGACGGAAGAAAGAAAGAATCGCAGAGAATTCAAACCAGGGCAAATGATTTACCTTGAAAGATTTCGCAAAATGTTCCCAATGCTCTATTTTTGTCAATAGTCGAATTGCATCAACAAGCAGATTTTTTTTTACCAACTCCCACCCAAAGTAAATGCATCTAGGAAGGCAAAAGGCGGCTGCAACGCACAAGGTACACCACTCCCATCCACAGTAAATGTGCGAATAAGACAAAAGGGAAGACGAAAAGAAGTAATGAACGCAGAAGGGAAGATGACAAGAAGTAATGAACGGTCGAGATCTATTCTAAATGGTCTTGCATCTTTTTTAAACTGTCGATAGAGAAAAAGGATTGGAAAACTTCATTGAGGGAACGCCTTCGGCGTAATTATGGGGATTTTGTATTATCTTGGAAATAACTTTGTGATTAATGTTAATGTACTTAGAAACTTTCATCCATGGACTTTCATGTATATTGCCTTGGACAATTAGTTAAGAATAGTTGAAGTTGGTGTCTAATTTGGCTTTTCAGGTAGGTTGAAATCTCAACTAAATGTCTATTTAAAATATTTTTTATTAAAAGAATTTAAATTTTAAATTATAACTTGTCATGTAATAGGAGTGTGTAATGAACATTTTTTTAATAAAATAACTTGATTTAAAATTTAAGTTATAACTTTTTTTATTATGTTATTTGTATTTTTCATATTCTAACAATGAAAGTTATACATTTTATATGTTTTTATAGTTTTAGGTTTTTTTTTATTTGGTTATTATTTATGTAATGGTAAGTATGTAAATATATGATTTTTGCTTATAGTTGGCATATAATCTAAGTTTTATCTATTATAATTTGCATTTAATTTTAGGGACATGTTTTTAGTCCTCACATTCATCTATTTTATATTTTATATTAGATCTATAGAGTTACACAAATTATTTGGGTTAGATGCACAATTATGAAAATAACCTTAAATTTTCATGGTTCAAATTCTAATTTGGGGCCAACCTTACTCCTCCCACTTGACCATTGTTTAATGACTAAACAAGAAAAGTGTTTCATTTGTGATCCTTGAAGTTGCATTGAAAGGGGTAACCCTACTTTAGTTAGAGACATATAAATTTTAGCTTGCATGAACTTACTTGCACAATTATTAACAAGCTCACTTATTAGAGTACTTGCATAGGTAATCATCTAGGGCATTTATTATACACTTGCACATTATCTTTAATCATTTTCAAATCCATTGAATCAATATTCTTATGAGGTTTGACACAAGGAAGATGTTATCACTATAATGTGCAAACATTATTTCACAACAAATGTTTAGGTGAGCATTTAGGGATTTATAGACATCAAATATATACATTTAGAATAGATCTACTCTTGTGCAAGTCACATCAAAAGGTGCACATTCAATCTTGTAATTATGGAAGCAACCCTTAGCAAAAGGTAATGAGTTTATAAATTTAAAGAATTTGTCCAAACATCGAGTTTCTTACACACTAGCCAATTAATTTTAACTACCTATCAAAAATTATTTGCATCAATTTTTTAGTGAAGTATGTTTACATTCATTTATTTAAGTTTTTAAGAATTTATTTTTATGTATTTATCAATTCCCAGTTCTATTATCTATGGTAGATTCTTATTGCTTATGCTATTTAATTATTTACCCTATGCTTATAGAAAAGGGATCATTTTCTTCTCTCATTTAGGTGAGCTTAGATTATTTTCCCTTTCGTTTGTGTGAACCCCTCTACTTGCATTCCCTTATATTATTTTTTTCAAGTTTATCATATGGTTTTTATTACTATTTTTTTGTTTTAAAATGATTACACTTCTGAGGTCCACATTTATAGTTACCCTTGATCTATCATTGATTATATTTTCTTAGGGATTGTTTATGCCAAGAGAAATTTGAAATCATAATCTACTTTTGTGAAGAAATTCTCACCTAAATACTCATATGGATTCTCAATTCATTGATTGAGAAATCCTCATTAAGGCTAATCACAATGAAAAAATGATTTTGATCATGATACACATCTATATGATTGTATAAGATCTAGTTGTCACTAGAAAACTACTTTTTCAAGGGTTTTCCAATGTTACTTATCAGGTTGACAATTAGTTGCAACTCTTCATACTAAATAGAGTATTGCACCCTATTGGCTTTATGCAAAATTTTAAATTATTGTGTTCTCTCTTATCCAATGTCATCATCCTACATTTTATAGAGTTATTTATCATTATTGGTGCAATCATGACCTAGGGTTCTTACCAAATTACCCAATCAAGTAGCCAAAAACACACATTCATCACAAAAATCAAAACACTTTATCCATGTGTAGGAATATATTATTATACAATGTATTCATTGGCCTTGGATCTCAAGCCTTACAATTTCACCTACATCTACCCAACAATCTCCCTCTAGATTTTGCCCATCAAAATCTTCTAACTCTACACAACAAATTTACAACCTAAATAGAAGACTCTCCAAAAAAACTCCATCCAAATGAGCTTAAAACTATAATAAATATAACATATGAGATGGAGAAGAGGCAACCACCTCATGTTTTGGTATGATAGGACAAGTTTCAAGCACTTATTGGCACCCTTGATCCTCTTACTAGAAGTCGTCGCAACCATTTATGATACCTTTTGTCACTTATGTAGAGAAACTGTGACCTTCAGGATGTTGCAAAAAGTTGAGGGGTTTTCAAATGCTTCATCGTCACCTAGTAAACGTGTCCTCCTTCAGCTATGTGGGAAAACAAGGTCTTTCAATTTATTTAAGTATTTAAGAATTTATTTTTTATGTATTTATCAATTCCCAGTTCTAATATCTATGGTAGATTCTTATTGCTTATGTTATTTAATTATTTACCCTATGTTTATAGAAAAGGGGTCATTTTATTCTCTCATTTAGGTGAGGTTATATTATTTTCCCTTTCATTTTGGTGAACCGCTCTACTCTTACATCCCCTTATATTGTTTTTTTCAAGTTTATCATATGGTTTTTATTACTATTTTTTGTTTTAAAATGATTACACTTTTGAGATCCACATTCAGAGTTTTTTTTTTAGGGGTAAATGCTTTTGACCCGGAGCTATGAACCGATGAAGTCACAAACAGGAGATCTCACCCCCAATATAAATTCTCAATTCAATTACACCCCAATGGGGTTTGAACCTTGATGGAAAGAATAACACAATAATTTAACCATCACACCATGCCACTATTGGCATATCCACATTCATATTTACCCTTGATCTATCATTGATTATATTTTCTTAGGGTTTGTTTATGCCAAGAGCTATTTGAAATAATAATCTACTATTGTGAAGAAATTCTCACCTAAATACTCATATGAATTCCCAATTCATTGATTGAGAAATCCTCATTAAGGATAATCACAATGAAAAAATATTTTTCTCACAATACACATCTATATGAATGTACAAGATCTAGTTGTCACTAGACAACTACTTTTTCAATGGTTTTTCAATGTTACTTATCCTTCACATTTATTTGCAACTCTTCATACTAAATAGAATAGTTCACCCTATTGGATTTATGCAAAATTTTAAAATGGTGTGTTCCCTCTTATCCAATGCCATCATCCTACCTTGCATAGAGTTCCTTGTCATTATTGGTGTTTTCATGACCAAGGGGCCTTACGAAATCACCCAATCAAGCATCCAAAAACACACATAGTTCAAAAAATAACACATTCACCATAAAAACCAAAACACTTTATCCATGCATAGGAATATATTATGGTACAATGCATTCATTGGCCTTGGATCTCAAGCCTTACAACTTCACCTACATCTACCCAACAATATACCTCTAGATTTTTCTCATCGAAATCTTCTAACTCTGCACAACAAATTTACAACATTTATAAAAGACTCCAAAAATAACTCCATCCAAAAGAGCTCAAAACCATAATTTATAACTATAGACACGTAAAATGTACATGCACTCGATCCTAATCTACTAACATCACTTCATCCTGAATTATCCCTCTGTCTAACCATTTAATCAAATAGCCTTATTTGATTAAAGTCATCATAATTCCCCTTTTAATTAAATAAATCCCTCGATTTAATTAAATCATTGTTTCTGTGTAATTAGCTAGGTCATTTCATTTTCCATCTTTATTTAATTAAATAATCCATATTATTTGATTAAATCTCTAAAGTTCATCTAATTAAATTAAATAAATCAAACATTTATCTAATTTAATCTAACATCACCCCCTTTGGTTAAATAAATCAAAAATATTTATTTAACTAAGTCTAAATCATTCTCTTCTCATTTTGAGTTATTTAAATCCTAAAATCTAAGTCAAAATGGTCAAATCAACTAAAATCATTTAAATTAATCAAATCATGATTAATGCTAATCCTAATCACTCAAATCCTCTAGATTTTGCAACTTGCACATGAAAATCAATTTAATTGATTTATAAATCATCTACTTTCATTCAAAAAAGGCATCAAAGATGGAATATTCTTCAAATTTGAAATCTCACCCCAAAAGGACTTGTCCCTTCCAACAAAGCAGTTAAAATCTCTTACATGTCCTTTTCTTGAGCCATGTGCATTTGCTTCACATTTCACCTCATCCTTCAAGCCATATTTTGAATTTGAATCTCCCCCCTCTTGGCACAATCCTCAAAACTTGCACATCCTCCATCCACTCATAGGTTGACAAGTGGCATCTTGCCATTGGTTAAATATTAGTCCCACATTGCTCTATTTTGGAGATTCATCCTTCAATCTCATCTATAAATAAGAGGCTTCATTCCTCATTTCATCATCCACAATTTGAGTAAACTTACTATGCTCAAATCATTAGCAAATTCCATCCATTATCATTGAATCTTAGCTAGGTTATGCAGATTATTCCATTGGAGTACTCATCAAGCATCAACAAAGTGGATCACTCTTCATCACACATCAAGCTTGCATCATTGGAGTTGGGAAAGGGCCAATTTTCACATCAAATTGGCACCAACTCCCTCAAGAGATTGAGAGTTTGTTTGGTTTTAGAATAGGATTTGATATTCTTGTTTCAAGTTTATTATGTTCATCATTTTGTTCCTCTTCTTTTACATTCAAATGAATTTCTTGAGGAATCATGATTTTAACCTTGCATTTAATCTAATAAGATGATTGTTTCTTGTTTTTTGCAGGTGTTAGAATCTTGGTTCACATTTTGGCGCTAGAAGGAGGGAAAAATCTCATTTTTAATCACTTTTCTCACAAAATTTTGCATTTTTGTTTGTGCACAGGAAAATTCCATCACTGGGAGCCCAGCGTCACTATTTTAGCACCCCTGACTCTCCAGCATCGCCGTATAGCACAATTGGAAAATCAAACTCTGACGCTTTAGCCATTCTGCCTAAATTTTTTGAATTTAAATTTTAAACAACGACGTTGAGCAAAAGTGTGACGCAATTGAGCTCACTGGTCTGGGCACAGAGCGCCACTGACTGGTAAGCAGTGATGTACAACACCGCTGAGAAATCAAACTATGACGCAGTCACGGGTTGCACCGAGGTGATGACCTGATTTCGGGCTAAAAAGAGTGCAAACCCCTTCAATATTCTAATATCACAGAGATAAACAGCTTTTGACGGGAGGTCTTGAGGCTCAGTCTATTTGACACTCCAGTGGTGGAAAGGTGGATGAAAATATTAATAGATTGAAGGTGATAGATGAACGAGTAAGGTGTCAACACGTGGCATGATGTTATTTGTTGATTTCACATCGTTGTTGTGAATCAATGCAATCATTGGCCAAACGATTTCAAACATGAAGCTGATGGTTGGAAGCGAATGAATGGAATTGAAGTCACTGATAACTTGGCAACTACCTGTGAGATCTTGATGTTCATTGGACGATGAGGTGGTACTGAGACAACATGGGGGGAAAAGAATGTCGACAAGTGAAACCGACCTGAAGGAGTCTAGGTATATAGAGACAGAGAGATAGAGAAAAGGGAAGGAGGTGGTGGAATAGGATATGGACTGTGAGATCGTGAAGTAGAGTTCAAAGGGCGAACTGCATGTTTTTTTGATGTTTTGTAATCAAGCAACCCATGTTTTAATTTGCTTTTTTCCCATTTCAGAATAATAAAATCTCTTGTTTTCTTCCTACATGTTGGTCGTTCTATTTGTGTTATTGTTGTGATATTGAGCTTGTAAGGGAGTACCCTTCATCGTAGGTCATGAAAATAACTAATTAATAATACTAAAACACTATAATTAACAAAAATTACATTTTTTTCTCATTAATAAAACTTACATTTATTTTTCTCAAATCTAAAAATAATAATTACAATACTATAAAGGCAAGTACTAGCCACTACGTGGAACTTTTTTTCTTATGAGCTGATAATCCATTTATACACAACTAAATAATGGGCTTGCAAGCTATTGAAGACAAACGAATGAAACATACTATTTTTATTCATTTGTAAAGTTTTATTAAAATATTAAATTATAGAAATAATTAATGGTAAACTTTAAACAATAATTTGTACTATTTTCCTAATTTTAAAGATATCATTAACTTAAATTAATTGTAAATAAATAATATTATATATATAATTATAATTTTTACTATTAATAAATAAATACAAATAAATATTTTAAATATTTTTTAAAAAATATTTATTGATAATTTTTTAAGACTAATTATCCTTTACGAATACATTTTTAATGAGTGAAGTTAAAAATGTAAGTTTCATCTTAAAAAAAATATTTCAAATATAACATTATAAAACATTTAAACTATGACGGTGACTTATCATTATATCACAAATTCATGTATACAACAATTGGAAATGGAAGCGCATACATAATACTACAAAATATAAACTACGCCATCATTCCATAAAGAACATAATTATATTGATTTTACCTTATGAGTATGCATTACAAAGCATTATGCAAATGCTTATAAAATAATGCATTTTTGTATAGCTTCCAAAAACTTTCCTATGGGAAAATAACCCCCAAAAACTAACATAAAACTGATATCATGAAGTCACTAAGGTGAGTTTATTGCAAAATGTAAGTCTTTATTTTTAGTACCTCCTCTTAAGGTAAATACAATACAAAAAACAAAGTAGACAACAAAATATCTAACCAATCATAACCTCATAATTTGTAGAAACTTCTCTTTAAAAGGTTTTTGGACTAGGTAGAATTCTATCAAACCACCTTGTAACCCTTAGAAAGGTGTTTATCTTGACTTGAATTATCAAATTCCAAATTCTACCCTCCTTGAAATCCTAAATCATAGATCTCCCAAATTATTCAACAACTCTCAATGTTGAGTTGCAACTCCATCAAGTTGCTTCATGACCCTCGTAAGGGTGCAATTCCCAAAATTCATACACTCTTGAATTACCTAGACAAAAATCCATGTTGAGTTTCATCTAAACTAAATATTTTCCTATCTTCAAAATGTGGGCTTCTTAATGTATACCTTTTTCATCACTGTCACCATTTAGGGAAAATAATAAAAATAAAAATAGGTGCTTCTCAAACAATTGAATATCTCAGAACAAGATCTATCTAGAGATGGAGAAATTTTTCTATCCTTTGGTGCCTTCAACCTCATCTATGACCCTACTGCAACTTATCCATTTGATGTCACATTAGACCTCATTATCACAAGAATGTGAGTCTCTAAAATCTCTATCAAGCATACTATGGATGGTTTCGAAAAAACAAACATTACGTGAAGTAACTATGTAATATGTGACCATTTCAAAAGTAAAATTTGAATATCAGTTTCTACTAATAATGCACCCTTACAATAATTTTACAAAATATGACCAAATTAACCTTTTAACACCTTATCTAGTTGTTTCAATGCAATTTTTAACTCAAAATTAAATCTTTGTACTCTTATAAAATTTACGCTTTCTAAAATAAGCATATGTTAAGAAACACACTTCTTTAACTTATCATACAATACTTCTAATCTATTCAAACCAATTTAACCACTTGTTATCTACATCGATTCACTTATCTTTCTCATTTTTTAATACCCACTTAGACAAGATAAGTTATTAAAATTTTAGTGGGATTTCGTATTTACCAAATCTTACCGTGGTTATTTCCTTCTAGAACAAATGAAAGCAATTATTTTCATTCTCTTCTTCTACACAACTATTTCTCTTCACAATTGTTAACTATCATAGATTAAATAAAATAAACTCATCAAGGAAGTAAATCACAAGTTGCATGATAAGATAAACTAATCTAGGTTGTTAAATTTACCAAAGTGAGCTTGCCACCTCTTTGTGCAAGAATTTCAACCAATGTATGGCATAAATCAACAAGTAATTGAAAAATGAACACAGTGAATTAGGGTTTTAGACTATGGATTGCATTAAAGGAGGGCACAATATAGTCTTCTTCAATGCCTATGACATCTAACTGAATAAAAATGCATAATTCTCTTTCCAAATGCATTCCAAATAGAGGATGTATATTAAATGTTAAGTAATTTAATCATCAATTTCTTTGTCTAATTTTGTATTGGAGGTCACATTCCAAATGCATTCCAAATAGAGGATGTATATTAAATGTTAAGTAATTTAATCATCAATTTCTTTGTCTAATTTTGTATTGGAGGTCACACCTTGTTTTATTCATGGCTTCAAAATTTGGCATTTCCCCTTTTTTTAGTAACATCACATTTCCTCTCCATGGGAACAAAATCTCATTATTGCTATGGATGTTCAAGTTTATGCTTTCGTGCAAACTTGCATCAACATGAGAACCCATGAACATAAGATGTAGATATAAAAAATTGTCTCTTCATAAGATCTTTAATAGATAAAATACAGAGAAAATAAAATAATTACAAAAAAATAGATAAAATACAGAGAAAATAAAATAATTACCAAAAAAAAAAAAAATTAGAACTAATCTAAATGTGATAAAATAGCTCTTCTTGGAGCTAGGTTAATGCTAGCATTATTGTTAATGGTGTTAGACATGTCATTTTGTTGCATATATAGAAAAACATATCAAAAACAATAACTACCATTTAGAATTTAGACATATTATTTTGCAGCATATATGAAGAAACAAATGTAAAGTTGTCTTTAATAATAATGACCATCACGAATTTGTATTTCTAAGGCCCTACTCTGATATATTTTATTGTCTTGTTGTCTTATTTTCTATAGTCCAAACCGAAGCTATGAAGAATGTCAAGATGAATTTCGAGATTCAATAAATCAAATTGCAAGTTGAGCAGCTACAGAGTAAAATAAAGCTCAGATTTTTCAGTCTTGTATTGTAGTTTCCTGAAAAAATATCTTCTATAATGTATCTTTGATTGTAATCTTTGCTGGTTTGTTTTGTACAACAATTTCTTGCAGTTTTTAATTGCAAGCTTTTCTTTGTAAATATATTTTTTCAATTAAAAAGAAAACTAATTTAAATGAATAATTAAAGATTATAAATTGAAAAAGATTTAATAATTTATAATCTCAACAATGGCATAACAAGTCAGAGCCTGCCAAATAAATTAATAAAAAAGACATATCATCACAAATTCATATATCAATCAAATAGTTACACACAATTACACTTTTACAAATTATTAATAAGATAACTTTTGCCATATATAAAGACTACTATAATTAACAAACATAAGGAAAAATAACAAATATGCAGAAATCTTATGGCATACATTTTAAACAACCAATAAACTTATAACCCTTTTTTAAGAAAAGAGAAAACAGGAATCACTAAGGTGCAAAACAGAAAACATTTACTGTTGTACAAGCATATCTATAACTGCACCATCACAATTCAAATTTGAAAAGTCAATTAACAGAAACTCAAATATTTATAGCTTTATCCCCACAAAAACTATTCAATAACAGCTCTAGGGAAATTCACCCTTAACAATTCACCGCCAATAAATTCACCTCCAACAATTCATGCCAATAATTTGCCATGACAAATTCATCTTGAAGAAAATTCATATCATATTACTGGCAGTGAATTTTCCACTAAATGAATTTGTCATGACCATGAATTATTGACAATAAATTTGTTGAATTGAAGATGAATTTACCTGAAACCTTCAATAACACCTTTGAATGCTTCTACCACTCAACCCTTCAATAACACTTTTGGCTGTTGTAAACATTCCACAGATTGACAGGCTGCTGTGTGAGAGTAACAATGTAAGAAAAGCATAAAAACATATACCTATAAGATTGAAAACATATTGTCAGTAAAACCAGAGCAAAAAGCACTGCAAAAATGCCATCTACACAATCAAAAAAGGAAGGCCGAAAGTAACTGTACAATTTATTTTATTACCATTCATTTCATTCCACGCCTGAAATACAGAATAAAATCTTTAAACAGCAGATCTGTCGACTGGGGCGACCTGGGAACACACCCACATGAATATATGTAATTGTAAGTAATGTATATACACCCATCTACGTAGATATATTCATTGTGTATGTGTTCCAAGGTTGCTCCGGTCGAGCATATGCTGTGCAAACCAAGAGCCACGGTAAGAAGTGATACACAGATGACTGCTCATTATTCATTTATTTATAAGAGAGAGCGTTCAAACAAGATATTGTAGTACAATGAAATTTTGAAGAACAAAACTAGATTTGTACTACATTTCTATGGTGTTACGTCCTTGGAAGGAGAAGTACATTATACGACTCTTTTTTGGTTTTATGATTTGTGGGCCAAATCAAGTGTGTTTAGATGTTAAATGTTTATGGCAATTCTGTATTAGGTTCAAATCTTGGAAATAACTTAGTGATTAATGTTAATGTACTTTTCATCCATGGACTTTCATTTATATTGCTTTGACAACTAGTTAAGAATAGTTGAAGTTGGTGTCTAATTTGGCTTAGTAGGTTGAAATCTCAACTAAATGTCTATTTAAAATATTTGTTATTAAAAGAATTTAAATTTTAAATTATAACTTGCCATGTAATAGGAGTGTGTAATTGACTTGAAATTTGAGTTATCTTTTTTTATTATGTTAGTTGTACGTTTCATATTGTATCAATGAAAGTTATACATTTTATATGTTTTTATAGTTTTAGGTTTATTTTGATTTGGTTATTGTTTATGTAATGATAAGTATGTAAATATATGATTTTTTGCTAATAATTAGCATAGAATCTAAGCTTTATCTATTATAATTTGTATTTATTTTTAGGGGCATATTTTTAATCTTCACATGCATCTATTTTATATTTTATATTAGATTCATAGAGCTACACAAATTATTTGGGTTAGATGAACAATTATGAAAATAACCCTTAATTTTTTACAGTTCAGATTCTAGTTTGGGGCCAACCTTACTCTTCTCACTTGACCATTGTTTAATGACTAAAGAAGCAAATTATTTCATTTGTAACCCTTGAAGTTGTATTGAAAGCGGTAACCCTAGTTCAATTAGAGACATAAATTTTAGCTTGCATTCTTACTTGCACAATTAGTAAGAAGAGCTTATTAGAGTACTTGCATAGATAATCGTCTAGGACATTTTCAAACACTTGCATGTTATCTTTAGGGTGATCCCACAATAGTGGTTTACAATTTTTAGCCAAACTGGACACTAAAATAAATTTTTTTAACTAAATCTTCACTTTCGAGCACCTATAGCAGCTAAACCGTGAGGAATTTGAAGATGATGCAAACTAGAGATTCGTGAAATTTTGTCTATAGATTCTAAATATATTTTTTCAAAAAAATTGGAGTCAGATTGCACTTCGTTTTCCATCTCCCTCAAAAACTAGTTTTTTTTTCAGAAAACAATATTTTTAAAAAGTGACTCTCACTGTATAACGCATAATTTTTTTTCCATGAAGGATAAAATTCTAATTCTTTCGAATTTAGATTCGTAACTCTGATATCTAGTGCTTCCACTTGGTTAGATAGTTTTTTATTGCATATTTTTTCTTTAATCAAGTTTCAAATTCAAACCAATTATAATTTAGACATAGTGCGACTATATAATGCATAACTTTTTTTGTATGTATCAAAATTCAAATTTTTTTTCTTTGTTGGACCAATCACTTCAATATCTAGTGCACAAATATTTTTTATTTTATTTTTTTAATAATCTACTATTTTTCCACATGGAGAAACATAGTAGGGACTACATACTTACAAAAAAAATAAATTTTAAATGAATTCATTTTATGCAAATCAAAAGTGGTTTTTTATCAACATTTTGATAGGTGTAAAGGAGACTTTGTTATAGGTATGGTTTAAAACTAGCGGGGTTCTATCCAAGGGGGTTTGATTTAAGGTAGTTTGATCAAACCCTCTTCAATTGGAGTTCTTTAAATGGAACCTTTTAAGGCTTAAATCATTATATTTTCTAAAAATATGTGATTTCAATAAAAATCAATTCCCCCTAGAAATTGTAAACTAGCTTTGTGGGATCACCCTTTAATCATTTTCAAATCTATTGACTCAATATCCTTATAGAGTTTGACACAAGGAATATGTTATCACTATCATGTACAAACATTGTTTCACAACAAATGTTCAAGTGAACATTAAGGGATTTATAAACATCAAATATATACATTTAGATTAGATCTACTCTTGTGCAAGTCACATCAATAGATGCACATTCAATCTTGTAATTGTGGAATTAGCAAAAGGTAATGAGTTTATAAATTTAAAGAATTTGTCCAAACATCATTGAGTTTCTTACACACTGGCCAATTAGTTTTAATTATCTATCACAAATTATTTGCATCAAGTTTTTAGTTAAGTATGTTTACATTCATTTATTAAGTATTTAAGAATTTTTTTTATGTATTTATCAATTCCTAGTTCTATTATCTATGATAGATTCTTATTGCTTATGCTATTTAATTATTTACCCTATGTTTATAGAAAAGGGATCATTTTATTCTCTCATTTTGGTGAGGTTAGATTATTTTCCCTTTCATTTTAGTGAACCCCTCTACTCTTACATCCACTTATATTATTTTTTTCAAGTTTATCATATGGCTTTTATTACTATTTTTTGTTTTAAAATGATTACACTTTTGAGATCCACATTCATAGTTTTCTTTTTTAGGGGTAAACACTTTTGACCTAGAGTTATGAACCAGTGAAGTCACCAATGGGGGATCTGACCCCCAATATAAATTCTCATTTCAATTACACCCCAATGGGGTTTGAACCTTGATGGAAAGAATAACACAACAATTTAACCATCACACCATGCCACTATTGGCATATCCACATTCATAGTTACCCTTGATCTATCATTGACTATATTTTCTTAGGGTTTGTTTATGCCAAGAGCTATTTGAAATAATAATCTACTTTTGTGAATAAATACTCATATGGATTCCCAATTCATTGATTGAGAAATCCTCATTAAGGATAATCACAATGAAAAATGATTTTGATCACGATACACATCTATATGAATGTACAAGATCTAGTTGTCACTAGACAACTACTTTTTCAATGGTTTTCCAATGTTACTTATCCTTCACATTTATTTGCAACTCTTCATACTAAATAGAGTAGTGCACCCTATTGGCTTTATGCAAAATTTTAAAATGGTATGTTCCCTCTCATCCAATGTCATCATCCTACCTTGCATAGAGTGCCTTATCATTATTGGTGTTTTCATGACCAAGGGACCTTACCAAATCACCCAATCAAGTAGCCAAAAACACACACAGTTCAAAAAATAACACATTCACCATAAAAACCAAAACACTTTATCCATGTATAGGAATATATTATGGTAAAATGCATTCATTGGCCCTGGATCTCAAGCCTTACAACTTCACCTACATCTACCCAACAATATACCTCTAGATTTTGCGCATCAAAATCTTCTAACTCTACATAACAAATTTATAACCTTTATAAAAGACTCTCCAAAAATAACTCCATCCAAAAGAGCTCAAAACCATAATTTATAACATATGAGATGGATAAGAGGAAACCAACTCATGTTTTGGTATGATAATAATGTTCCAAGCACTTATTGGCACCCTTGATCCTCTTCCCAAGTCATCACAACCATTTATGACATCTTTTGTCACTTATGTAGAGAAACCATGACCTTCAGGATGTTGCAAAAAGTCGGAGGGATTTTGAATGCTTCATCATCACCTAGTAAACTTGTCCTCCTTTAACTATGCAAGAAAACAAGGTCCTTCAAGATATTGTGGGAATTTTTGGGGGTTTAGGATGGTTCATCATCATAATAAAAGTCTCCATATATCACCCTTCTTTAGTTAGGAAAGAAAAACAAGACCCATCGAGACATTTCAAGAAAATGAGGGGTAATATGATGTTACAAGGATTTGTAGGGGAACCATATATGCCACTTTTATATAGTAAGTTTCACCTTTACAAGGAATGTAGAGAATCAAGGTCCTTATGGCTCTTGCAGGGATTCAAAGGGTATTGGGATGTATCCACCATCCTGATAAAAATCCACAAAGATTTCCCTTGGGAAGGAAATGTGGAGAATTAAGGGTTAGTGGGAATTGTAGAGATTTTAGGGGATTTGAAACATGTTTGGTCTCAATTAAAATTTTCATAGGAAAACATCTTTGGATGATGATGTTGGGAAATATAGATTATTGGGAACTTGGGGGAATACGAGGGGCATCGAGATATGTCTAGGAACCCGTTAAACTTTTGTCATTTACATGTCTACTGGAGTTTTTCAATTTATTGTAAGATAATTCTAAAGGGAGATTCAACACCCAAAAGGACCTATGAGGATTCAAAGGCGATCTAGACAAGGCTAGAAGTTCCACAAAGTTTGGATGTAGGATAAAGCTCCATAACTCAATAAATCACTCCAATTTGATCTACAATTTCACCAAACTTGAAAGATGAGTGCCCATTTAGATTCTTAAAGAGGAGAGGTTGTCATTTTTCAATGAATGTAGATAGGAATTCTTCAAAATTTGACCATCAACTCCCACAAGAAAAAACAAGGAAGAAAGAAAGAGAAACATAAAGTAGGGAAATATTTTGGTTGATGTATGATCACAAGTGAACCTATATACTCTTGCATCAAACACATTGGGTAAGAATTTTTTGAACATAGCTCACACAATGGATTTGGATGGTATAACCACCTTTCTAGGTTGTAAATAACCTTCAATAAAATCCATTATTGAATTAAGTTCATTAGAATATTTCCTTTTCACCTCTTCTAGTATTTGGCTAGGACAAGTGATCTCTTTCCCTACAAAATTTTCTCCTCACTCATCTTTGCTCATGTGGACATATGTCCACCATTTCCAAACCAAGTCCTCTAATTGTACTCTAATCTCCCCTTCCCTCTCATGGGACTAAACCCACCATAGTCCAACCTCTTCCTCCAAATTATTCTCCATTTAATACTCTTCACCTTCTCATCTTTCTTAACCCCTCTTCTTCCTCCTATGGGATTCAACCCTCTATGCTCTAGTATCCTCCACCAGAAATTGTCTTCTCTTTCTACCTCATGTACGCCATCCTCTACAACATTTGAGTAAAAATTTGTACTACAAAATCAAATCTATCATTATCCCTTACACTCACATCTCCTTCACATTATTCTACATTTGTAAGTGCACCAAGATGTGATATAAAAGGGGGTCTTAAGATGCCACTTTTTTCCCAAAATTAGCAAATCTGATATTCAACAAGAAAATGAAGATAGCTACACTCAAAATTTGAAGATACAACAAGAACAAGAGTTGTAGTTCTTTGAATTTACTTTATTAAATACTTTTTTTTTTTAAATGGTGAAGATTAAGGGTTTCAAAAAGAGGAAGCACATAAATGTGGTCATGTTTTTTTCAAAAAAAACATAACATAGCATTTTCAGAAAAAACATAACATAGCATCTAGT
>VDFB02142099.1:0-20036 GCA_007258455.2 Sequoia sempervirens
TCATTAATAAAATTGGCAATTGACCATGAAGGAGGATATTCCATCATGAGACAACTAATCACATTAAGAGAGTTCCCTTCTAGCCATAGTTTAGAAACACCTTGTTTCTTAGCCAAAACTAATCCATGATAAGTTGGTGTAGCCTCCACATAAAAAAAACAATTGTATAGTAGAAAATCAGATTCAGTCAGTTATGTCTTATTTTGCTTGCACACTTATCTGAAAGACATAAGGTATTCACCATACATTTCCCTTGACAAAGCAAACATGTGCTTTCATTTATTTTTACTGTATATCTCAAAAGTGAAATTGTTGTTACATAATGATGCACTGAGAAATTAATATATACAAAAAAATGCAAAGAAAATGTTTGAAATTTAACATGCAACCTATTGTGTTGTGCTGAAAGGAATCAAGATTAGCGGGACAAAGAAATAAAAATAAAATTTTGATGATTGTACTTAAAAGTGAAACGAGGATATGAAAAAATGTGGACAATAATGGTGCTGAAATTGAAATCGGTCCCGATGACATTACTATTTTATGTCATTAGAGATAAAAAGAGCACATACAATTTTATATACATGAAAATGAAGATTTAAACTAGTAAACTGAAAATGTAAGCTCTTGTGTATTTTTTCCATAAACAATAATTCACATACACACTTACAAAAAAGGGTGAAGTACTTTTTATTCAAACTCTATTTTCTTTAATAAACATAATAGTAAAAGAATATTTACAAGTACAATAATATATACACTGTTTCATAGAAAATAAGGAATGTTTCATAGAATATATCTTTATAATGTAGGAACTTCCTCTATTGGATATTTGGAAATTCCTACACACAAGTTCTGCTTCAGAGCAAAAACACCCAGAAGTGTTTCACATCAGCTCAAGGTACAATCATAAATTAATGCATGTTATTGATTATTTTAGATGGAGATTGGAGCAAATGCAGAGCCTGGGCATTCAACTATCAAAAGAAGATATGTACGTGGACATGACCCTAAAATTGTTAAAGAAACAATTCAAATGAGCAATTGTGCAAAGACAAGCAGATTTATGATTTTATCTTAGAATGTACAAACTTTCTCTATCAGAGATTAAAGATGTCAAGTTGGATCAGAAACTGGATAAGTAGATTTATGATTTATCTTTTAGAATGTAGGAACTTCCTCTATCGATGTTGGAAATTCCTACGCCAGGTTATGCTCTCAGTAGCTTACCCTATAAGTGTTCGGTGGCTCCGAATGGAGTCAACACAGTTATGACAGTAGCAATCCAATTTTTCCTGAACCATCCATACCCAAACGTTGCATCACAATCTATTCTTCCTACACATAAAAATGCCACATATTAACCCCTTCTAAATAAAACTCAAAATACCATTAAACAATGAGTCCCATATATTAGTAAGTAGGTAGTCTATAGGGCATAGTTTGATTTTATACAAGGATGCTCATGAAAGGGATCTTCAAATGACAGTGAGTGAGTTGTTTGAGATTGCAGCTGATGGTGCAATATCTAGTCTTAAAGGTAGTTAGCAAAGTAGTAAATGTGCAAGAAAATCATATTGTACACAACAAACAATTTACAATGTTATCTTGCATAATGTCTTAAGTTTGAAGACAAAAAACTCATTATATCTTGATGAAAGTAGTGACCTTAATGGTCAATCACTGGCAACCATAATTTAAAACATTCTATTGTGCTTATGGAGGAAACATTTTAAGGAAGGTGAGTGGTGGTTTGGAACAATATGGCGAGGCATGAAGGAGTTGTTTTATATGCATACTATGCAGTCTGGCAAGACAACGTTCTTAGAAATGAGTGGATTATGGAACTCAAAGGGTTACCATGATAAAGATTAAAAGAAAATAAAGAGATCTATTTAAAGCCACTATCATGAAGATATTAAAGATGTCAAATACGAAACCCTAGCAACTAGAGTAATGAACATAGTCTTGAAAAGGACGATTAATGCTAAGGGAAGATTTCTGGAGATCTCCACATTATCTAACCGCGAGGAAAATACATCCATTTATTTTATTTTTTAAATTAAAGAAACTGATATAAACCCTATGTAGGACACATTGATACTTCAAAAGCATCTGATTTATTTTTTAAAATTAAAAGAAGTCATCCTAAACCCTATATAGGATACATTGATACTTCAAAAGCATCTGAAGGAATTTGAGATTATGCAAACATATGTCAATTAAATACCTGGATTACAAACAATAGTGCGAACATTGTAACCCTTGTTGATCCGGTGAGGAATGAGATAAACATCAATGAATCTATGCCTCTATCGCACATCTCCCTTACCATTCCTGCATCATTTTTACTAAACACTTCTCCATTTTGGTGGGCTAGCCTAAAATAAGTTTTCAACAAATGTTTTTATTGTATGTTTATTAAAATGAAAACTCTATTCTGGCAGGCTATGCCTGAAAATAAGATTTTGACAAAAATTTTAGAGTATGTTTATTAGAGTTTTGGAGTATTTTGGTGGGCTATATTCAAATGGATTGTTATTGACGTGATTGGTTGCATTTAGTGTTGTAAATTGTAATGATGTCACGATTGCCATACTACTGCAGTCTCTTATTATAGTCATTGTGGTATGGCAGTATTCTACACTTTCCTTCTATTGTTTACCGCACTACCGCCTTGCTTAAGGCTTCCTGTTGCGGGGTTGCGATGTATACCACTCTACCGCATATGTTGCTCACTTTCCCGACGATATAGCGGTGTATGCTTTTGATCATTACTTGAAGAGTGTCGATGAGACAATTTTATTTTTCTTATTGATATCTCAATGTCTCGTCGACACTAGATCTTATGTTCCTCTAATATTGGTTGTTGGTGTCGATGAGACAATTTAATATCTCTTCTTGATATGCCAGTGTCTCATCGATATTTTCCTTTGATGGTATTTCTTTATATATCAGTGTAACTCTGCCATGTCAGGGAGACTCATGATTATCATTGTGGTATGGCAATGTTTTCATCCGTGCATTTGTTTACCCGCTCTTTGGCCTTGCTCCAGGAGAAGCTAACTTGTTGTAGGGTTACTTGCGATTCTCATACCGGCTCTACGCATATGTTTCTCCTTCTTGGTGATGCATAGCGGTCTTAATGGCAGTCATTACTTGAGGAGTGTCGATGAGACAATCTTATTTTTCTTATTGATATCTCAATGTCTCATCGACATTACTTCATTATATCCAAGAGTTGTGTTTCATCAAGCACTTGTAGATATACCTTGTCAATGTGACGTAAGTGATTCTCTCCTCAATATATGGGTGTCTAAATGGGCGCTAAACCTGAAGCTAAACTAAAACCTAAAATCAGAGCTCAAAGTGTTTCTAAACTTGAAGCCAAATGTGGTGCTAACGATGGCGTCACACTCGGAGCCAATATCGACGCCAAAGACGATGCTAATGTCAAAAAAAATTAGCGACGACTTGTCGTAGTCGGCGCAAATAAACGCCGAAAATAGCGCCATCCTAATAAATAACACTGAAATTTTCAAAAAATTGGCAAAAAATACATTAAAATAGTGGGTGGAAGCAAAAAATGGAGCAAATCATAAGGATTTGTTGTATATTGAGACCCTATGGTGTGATGGTGGGGCTTCTTTCCTATAGTGCTAGCAACCAAGGTTCAAACCTCATAGGGTCACTCTCTACCATGTCAATAATTCATATTTCTTACCCTCAAAATTAAGCTAGCCTTAGTTTGGAATTGTTTTTAAATGGAAGACCATATGGTGTGATGTTAGGGTTTCTTACCTATAGTGCCATCAACCAAGGTTCAAACCTCATGAGGTTTCTCTCTAGCATGTCAAAAATTGAGATTGCTTACCCTCCAAATTAAACTAGCCTTAGTTTGGAAAAAAAATTATAATTCAAAGCAATAATGGAATAAAAAACCTTGAAGGTGACACTGACTTACGATGGACTGCAAAAATAATTATGGTGGCAATGCAGATGTAGATGAATCCAATGAAGATGATTCAAAAGATGTTGAGGAGGACGTTTGGGGTCATGAATGGGTTGAGGAGAAGGACAAGTTGCTCTGTGATGTTCTAGTGGAGTTTCATTTGGAAGAGCAAGGGTGTGGGACAAATGAAAAGACTGAGATGGTTGTTGCATGGTGCAACCAAGTGGAGGATGATGAGGAATCCCTCAAGGTGTTGTGGTTGGAGGCACAATGGAAGTTCCTGCTAAAGTATTTGGGTTGTGTTGCACAAGGTACATGATAAACCAAATTCCTTTATGTTAGGGTCAAGAAACCTAGGTCTTAATCTTAGGAGGGCTTTTCTTCAGCCGTCTCCCAAGTACCCTATGGTGCAGTGTGAAGTGGATTCATTTTTTTTTCCCTTACTAGGGTCCCCTAGGTCTTTGGGAAATGTGGTTCTTCCATTGGGAATGTTTTGTGAGGAGGAATACCCTAGGTTTTGTCCTCTTGTAGATGGATGTGAGCTTGTTGATTCAATTGTGAAGGTGCCTAACTCTTCAATTTCAAGCGAGGACTCTCATTGATGGGATTTATGATGTTGTTCCTATTTTAGCTGGGGTGGAGGGGAATATTCTTGCTGTCCCTTACTCATTTTCTGGTAAGTTAGTTGCTTGGTTTAGGAACTCACTTGTTGGGAGATTCTACGATAGTTGTCCCAACATTGATGTTGATAGAAGGTGGGTGATTCAAAGGTGGAATCTAAGAGGTAAGGTTGAAGTTGCTGCAATGTTGAATATTTTTTCTTATTCTCCTTTTCCATCTAGATGATTGCTCAAGGACCCTTTTAGTTGGTTCTTGGTTTTTGGGGCAGAATGGCCTTTTCCTAAAAAATTAGAATCTATTTTTTAACCCTAAGAGTGATAATACTAGCAAGCTTCTTGTATGCGTTAGACTATTGGGGTCATCATTGGAATATTGGGATGAGGAAGTCTTTATGCTTATAGCAAATATTTTTGGCAATACTTTAATGTTGATTCGGTCACAAAATTTAGGAAGCATTTCATCTTTACTCAATTTTGTGTGCTTGTTGAGAAAAACAAGGAGCTCCCATCTCAGATTACCCTTTCTTCCAAATACAATGTTTGGGTGTAAAGATTAAAATCAAAGACTCCTCAGTTGTTTGTCACTATTGTTTTGAAGTGGGTCATGTTATTGCTAGTTTCCCTAGCAACAAGAAAAACCATTTCATTTGGAGGAAAAAGGAACAAATGCCTGTTGCTACTGAAGAGGGCATTACAACCATTGATGAAGCATAGAAAGAAGAAATTGGAGAGAAAGCTCATGTTGAAAGTTTGGTAATGGATACCTCTCTCAAGGATTCAGGATTGAATGATGGATTTGCTTGTGTTCCTATGAATTGTTCCAAATCAAGAATGGCTAAGCAAAAATCACTAGAACAATTTGTCTTCAAGCCACCTTGAATTTGGGTCGGTCATTTGTAAGAGTTAGTTTCACTTATTGTGGGTTCTTTGTTGCTCCTTGTGGTTGTCTTTTGTTACCTTATTGTGCTCAGTGCTTATCTTTCTGATTATTCAAGAGTCTGGACCCTTTCAAAATCCCAGCTTACCTTACACAAAAACATAAAAGAACTACATGTTAAATAAGACAAAAATATGACAGTAGTGGTTGGGATTAGTAATTCTAATATATCATCAATATTATCACCAAATTTTCTTAATATTTTGTCATGTCCCCTAAATTGTAAAGCTAAATCTAAGATATTGAAATACAAATACTGAAATCGAATAAATGTCAAAATATAAATTTGAGTAATTGTCATTTAGATACTATTATAATTATTGTAGATAATATTATAATAATAATAATAATTGAAATTATAATATCACAACCTATATCCTAAACTAACAAATATTATTTCCTAAGAAATCATAGAAGAAATAATAAATAAACAAATATAGATAAAGGCAATCTAAAAATATAATACTTAATATATTCTAAAACATCAATAAAAAAATATGAAATAGAATAAATGAATAAATGATATGATATAAACCCATGAACAATTAAAAAATATATATATATATTATTAAAAAAACATAAAAGGTAGGAAGACATTAACTTAAGAAAAGTCAGCACCCAAAGAAAGAGATGCAATCTTTCAAGGAAGCCACGATTGGTGAAAGGGTGTGATCCTCCACCCAAATCGTGGGTATTTAAAGAATAGAATGAAATCTTTATGGGCATTGAACAGAAATGAGAAATGCAAGGGATAAAGTAGTGGTTGCATTGCGTATGGGCAAATAATTAGTTGCTGAGAATTGTGATCTGCTGAAGAGAAAAGAGGGAAAATAATACTATTCTTGCAGACGGGTCAAAAGGTAAGTATTCAGAAATAAAATAAGGATGAATGGATGCTTAATAATAAATGTGTGATAGAAATATGTGTATCAAACTAAGATAAACAAATCACACAAAATGAAACATTAAACTAAAGAAAGCAAGATAATTGAATTCAAAGAAAACAAACAGAGCTTCTTCAAAACCGTTCCATTTTTCTCTATCTCCAGGGATTTGTTTGAAGCTGTTGCTCTCAGATTGTGTAAGCAAAGCTTCTCAGAATAGCAACCTGCAGAACAAGTGTGCAAAAAGGAAAGTACTTCTCTATGCTATATGCTGGTGGAGTGAAAATGCTGATACGGATATGCACAGGGGTTGTAGATTATGCACAGGGGCTGTGGATTATGGATGCTATTGAAACTAAACTATGAGAATGATTGGCCATGATATGGAATGATTCTACAATCTATGAATGCTAAAAGACTATGCTATGGATGCTTGAAAGCTATTTGACTATAGTTTTCCTGTATGAAAGCTTCTATATGATTTCAAAGACCCGACAGTCCTTTTTATAGCTTTTTGTAGGCAAGAGCCTGGCTGGCAAAGATCAATGGCTATGAGATTGTCTGGTAGATTTGAATGGTGAAAGATGGAGAAGTTGAGAGGAAGATGGAGAATGTTGGAGGTTGGAGAAAAGAATGGAGCCTTGTCTTCAACCCACGGGAACAAGCTTACACAGGAACATAGAAATTAATTTTCTGTTTTGGAAGTTTTTTTCACGGTTGTTGAAGATAATGCAATATTAAATAAATAAATTTATTTAATTTCATGTGATTTTGATTTTTGATTTGAGGACTATAGAAGATTTAATTAAATATTTAAGAATATTTAATTGTGAATAGACTTTAGAAGAATAAATTAAAATTACGAATGGAATTAATTAAATATTTTGGAATATTTAATTGTGAATGGAATTTAGAAGCATACTTAATCTTTATTTGAATAAAATATTCAAGCCAAGATTAAATGATAATTAATATAAATAAATCGTAATGTTTATTTAATTAATCAAGAAATGGATATAGAAAAGTGGATTAAATAAACTATTTATTTAATCTAAAAATGAAAGAATGAATGCCATAAATAAATTCATTTAAATTCTATTTTTCTATACAGATCGACCAGATTTAATTTAACATAAAAACATTTAATTAATTACCGCATCTATTGTGATGTGTGACCATTTTAGGTATTATTTTGCCCCTCTTGAAGTGATGGTTTTACGATTGCTTCAAAGAATTTTGAAATTTTCCCCATATGTTTGACTGCCGAATGTTGATAGGTGTATGGCCCCTCGAACGATGAATCGATAAGATTTTGATTTTTGTGAAATTTTTTGAATTTTTAGATATTTTGAAAATTTTAAATTTTTATGATTTTGAAGATGTCGATTCATCGTTTGAAAATTATGATATGAAGAAAAGGACTTTGAAAAGATGTAAGATGAAAAAGTGATGACTAAATTGCCCCTACTGTGATAAAATGTGATAAAAATACCCTAATTTTGCTTTTAAATAGGTTTTAAATATCATTTTCCATGTCATTTTCCATTTTAACCTAGTAAAAATTGTAAATTTTGAGCTGTGGAGTGAAACAGATGGCACTTCCGATTCACCAGCACCATTTCGAGCGCATCCAACGACATCAGTGGCCGACACACTATGGACCTGCGGTATGTACCTCATGAAACTTTTGTGATTTGAAAATTTTCTGTTCGGAGCACGTTTATCCATGTTTTGATTGTGAAAGAGTGTGCTTTAGTGCCCTTGATTATTTGCATAGCGCCCATGAAGGTTTTCATAGCGCCTATGATTTTGTAGCGCCCTTGATAAATTTCATAGCGCCCATGATGTTTTCTGTAGTGCCCATGATTTTGTAGCGCCCTTGATAAATTTCATAGTGCCCATGACCATTTTCATAGCGCCCATGATTTCATGTTGTTGTGAGTGATAAATTTGTTCCCAAAGTTGTTGGAAAACAAATAATAACTGATAAATTTGATTTTAAAGTTGTTAAAAACAAATAATTGTTTGATAAGTTTGCTTCTAAGGTTGTTAAAAACAAACAGGATGTTGATAAATCTGCTTTTCATGATGATGAAAAACAAATAGTTGATTGATATGTTTGCTTCTAAGGTTGGTAAAACAACATGATTTTGACCATTTGCTTTCTATGATGATGAAAACAAATGTGTTGTTTGATAAGTTTGCTTCTAAGGTTGTTAAAAACAAACAGGATGTTGATAAATCTGCTTTTCATGATGATGAAAAACAAATAGTTGATTGATATGTTTGCTTCTAAGGTTGGTAAAAACAAACATGATTTTGATATATTTGCCTTCCATGATGATGAAAAACAAACAGGTGATTGATATGTTTGCTTCTAAGGTTGTTAAAAACAAACATAATTTTGATATATTTGCCTTCCATGATGATGAAAAACAAACAATTGATATTCAGATTTGATTGATGAGTTGTGATGATTTGATATTGATTTTGCTTTGTCATGATGATGTGTCAACAGGAGAGATTGGGTGTTTTGCAATTACAGGAGACATTCCCGAAGACATGGGGATTGATTCCACAGCTGGTATAGGCGGATAGAGATATTATTGAGGCATGTGGCCTGATTTCATTACTTGAGATGCCTGAGGTGCGTCTCAACAGAGCTTTATTGACAACACTTGCAGAGAGGTGGCATAGTGATACCAACACCTTTCATTTACCGACCAGAGAGATTACTGTGACTCCAGAGGATGTGTATCGCATCTTGAGGATTTTGGTTATGGGAGAGATAGTGAGTTTCGATGTTCGAGAGGCGGGAGGTACTAATGCCTTGAGACGGATATTCGAAGATGATGAGATTGCAGGATATTACATCTCATGGAGAGAGATGACAGATTCATATGCACCCCTACCATCTGTACTTGCAGGTTTCATTGGAGGTGTTTTTTGCCCCGACCATAGGTCGAAGGGGTTCGCAGTCGGGTGGGGTCGTGTTCTGGAGAGGATGGTGATGCAGGGTACACAGTATGTGTGGGGATCTTGCATGCTTGCGCATTTGTATGATGAGTTACATCATATTGTATACAGTAGAGGCCGGAGTTTTGCTGTTGGTTGCTCGTTATTACAAATATGGGCATGGGAGCACTTTGCCATTATGTGACCGTTGACTCGTGGATGACGGCCTGTCGGTCGATCGTACAGATGGAGATATACCGATATTATTGCTCAATCGGGGCTAGGCAAACTGGATCATTGGTAGCGTCTCTTGGATGATCTTGATACAGTATGCTAGCGGCCATATGTAGATTGTGAGGCATTGCCAGAGGATGCGAGGGAGATGCCCTATGTCTTTACTTCCAGATATCTTATTGGCCGCACTCCATGGATTATTGAGAGATTTCTTGTTGGACGAGTGTGTCGGCAGTATGGGCAGCCTCAGGGTATGCCTATGGGTTCTGCTATTTATGCACGGCGACAACAGGAGATTATAGTGTGGGGTCCACAGATTTCTTATGAGGCAGCAGTGGCAGAGTTCACTAGTTTGGGAGCTCAAATGTGGGATTATAGACCTAATATTCTAGACGAAGGGATGACGCCAGAGTATGGTCAGTATGTGTTAGAGCATCTTGCACCATGATTGTTTGATCCTGATGAGCCCGTTGCTCCAGTTGCTATACAGAGACCACAAAGAGGCAGTCAGAGACGACAAAGAGAGACAATTTCAGAGGGTGATGATTCAGAGGGACATGATGATGGTGAGGAGAGTGGAGGTAGTGATGATGATTCAGAGGGAGATAGTGATGATGAGGAGAGTGGGGGAGGTGGTGGTGGAGGTGGTAGAGGTGGTGGGAGAGGTGGTGGTAGAGGTGGTAGAGGTGGTAGGAGAGGTGTTAGAGGTGGACCGCATATGAGACATACAGATCCATCATCTTCAGTAGATCTAGTGGTGTTGAGTCAGATATCCTCTTTGTAGAGTACAGTGCTAAGCTTACAAGGTCAGTTAGCACAGGCATAGACCTTGATTACATAGCTTCAGGGTCAGTTGATGATAGTCACCGCTGAGAGAGATACAGCCAGACAACAGGGTGATGAGGCTAGAGCTGTAGCTAATAGTCTAGAGAGAGCATGAGGAGATGGTATGGTGAGAGAGCTGACTAGAGCTGTTCAGGAGGCCACGTTCTACAGGATCAAATATCATGATGCAGTGTCACCTGAGCGAAGGGAGAGTTATACACAGCCTCGGTCTACTCATAGTGATTCTTGGGCCACTAGCAGGGGTGTGACACAGCCATTACCTCCAGGAGGTCCAACAGAGACAGGTGGAGCAGGTCCATCAGGTGCAGGTGGGACAGGTCCCAAACTAGCACCATCAGAGGATAGCACTGCCTAGTGCATTGTACATGATGTTTTAGTGATACTTTGTTGAGACATTTTGTATACACACTGAGATGATCTCATTTTTGATGATGTTATATCATGTATAGTTGACATCTTTATACATTTTGACATTCATTTTCAAGATATATGGAATGCAGCGATGATTTATGATGAGTGTTTCGATTTTCTATATATGCATGTTTGTTTTATGATATGATGGTTTCTCAATTTTTATGCTTATGATGTATATGTATGCATGATTTATGAGATGAGTGAAATCTATTGATGAATGATTGTATGAATATGATGGATATGATGCAATTTATGAATGCTTATGAATGTTTTGATTATGATGTATGCTTTCTTTTTATGATTTTCTGATGCAAATATGTATGAAAAATGTATGAAATGATGTTTTTATGAATGTCAAAATGTACTCAGTCATTTTTATTGGAAAGACATGAAACATTTGATGCTTTTCCAGCTTTTGGAATAATCCTCAAATGCAAAATGAAAATTTGAAAATGAATGCAATCTATACTAACCATGCAGGGTATCTATACAATATTTCCATTCTAAGAGCTTATTTGTGCTTTTTGTGTCATCATAGAGCATTGAAATGTTGAGAAAGTTAATACAAGCATCCAAAGGGTATGTTAGCACGGTGATGACCTGAGTATTGCTTTCATGAATTTTTGATGTAACAAGTTAATACAAGCATCTAGGCATAATTGAACCGAGATGACCTGAGTATTGCTTGCATAAACAAACAAGAGTTAACCCTTTTCCTATGCAAATTTCAAAATGTCATCAATGATACTTAGTAGAGCATGTCACGCGACCAATTTGCATAGTACTAATGATTCGCTCACAAACAATAGACAAAGAAAAATCATACTCCTTCCTTGCTTTTCTAGTTTAGTACATCATTGAATTGCTCTAAAATATGATAGAAACCAAACAACAATTCAAAATTTTTGCTGAAAATGTTTCAAGAGCATTATTCAGATTAAGATCATCCGACTTGGTTATCAACATTGATGTTCTTGTTTTGATGTTTGTTTGGATCATGTTTGTTTTGATTTCAATTGGCATTGAATAAGCATGTTGTGGTTGATTTGATATGGCAATGTTTATTGCATTTTGAAAAACCATCTTTTGTCTATGTGTGATGTTTGAAAAGCTCGTTGCCCCTCTCTTGTTCAATCTGTGTTTCTGCCCCCAATATAAACACAACCTAAAGATTATGGATATGTACAAATTTCATCAAGCCATGATGAAACATAGTGATTCCTATTGTATGATATGGATATGAAAGATCTGTACAGATGATAGATATGGATGGATGATGCCGAAAGTGAATGCAAGACATAAGCTAATAGATGGAGGAGCCTATTTTGATCACAAGTAGCGCCTGTTTGCCAAGTTTTCACCACGTGTTTTATTACCACATGTTTTTAGAGACTTTTACGATTTTTTTTTTATTTTTTGGGACTTTTTACGATTTTTTCAAGACTTTTTCTTATTTTTTTTTATTTTTTTTAGGACTTTTTTTATTTTTTAGGGACTTTTTATTTTTTTAATTTTTTGGGGACTTTTTTTATTTTTTATTTTTGCATGATTCGGACATAGAACTTCTTCAAATGAATGCTATTGATTGGTTCTTCAAATAGTTCCCCTTCTGACGTAGACAACTAGTATGCCCTAGAACCATATGCTGCAATGATGACAAATGGACCAAGCCAGTTTGGTTCAAATTTTCCTTTCTTTTCTTTGTCTTGCTGATTACGTGGATTTTCTCTCAAGACTAAGTCACCTATTTGAAATGTCTGTGGTTTAACTCTGTGATTATAGCTATGAGACATAACTTGTTGATAACCTTTCAAATGGTCGGCTACATTTTGGCGTCTTTCATCTAACAATTCTAGCTCTTGTAGACGAGAAACTCTATAGTATTCATCATTTATCAATCCCTTGAGTGAGACCCTAAGCGAAGGTATTTCAACCTCTAATGGTAAGATTGCTTCTGCTCCATAGACCAAAGCATATGGGGTAGCTCCTGTTGGTGTGCGAATACTGGTTCTATATGCCCACAAAGCTGGATTTAATTGAACATGCCAATCACGACCGACATCATTTACTGTCTTCTTCAAGATCTTCAAAATTGTTTTGTTTGAAGCTTTTGCTTGACCATTTCCTTGTGGATAATAAGGTGTAGAGAACTTCTGTTGAATGTGAAACCTTTTACAAAGTTCATCAACATCACGATTCTTGAAAGTCTCCCATTACTCGGTAATTATAGAATTAGGAATTCCATATTAGTAGGATGATGTAATTAGGGATGAATGAAAGAGATTTGTTTACGATCCATGATTCTTAAAGGAACAACTTGATCCATTTTGTAAAATCTCCATAGCTTTGATGATGAATTTATGCCCATTTGATGATGAAGGATGAATTTTTCCAACAAGATCTAGTCCCCAGTGAGAAAAAGGCCATGTCAGAGTGAAAGGCTGCAGTTCCTGTGCAGGTGCATGAATAAGATTCCCGTGGATCTAGAATTTAGAACACTTCTTGACAAAAGTAAAGAATCTTTCTCCATGGTAGGCCAATAATATCCCATTGTAACAATTTTCTTGGCTAAGGTGGACCACTTAGATTGAGTTAAGCAAATACACCATGAACCTCTTGTAAGGCTTATTCAGTTCATCATTCAAGACGCCGAAGGGCTGATACCATCAAGACCACATCATTAAAGGATAGCCGGCGATCAAAGGTATAAGCGGGATGATTAGGCATTATGAAATTCCCTTTTTGATTTTGGGATAAATCGAATTAAAATGTATTATTTTTTTTAAAGATAGGGTATAAGTCTTTTCCATATAAGGTGATTCAGAACCGGGTTAAATGACATATGACTTGGATCTCAACATTATCATAGGTGGGAGAAAACAATTGTTTTACCAAGAATTCATGCTTGGTTTGATCTTCTGATAATTGTAATAAGGAAGCAATTGTAGCCATTGCATCTGTAGCTTTATTATCAATCCTTGGGATTTGTGAAAACTTGATTGTCACAAAATAATTTTTAAAATCATCCACTATGTTCTTGTAAGGTAGCAGCTTATCATCTTTAGTTTGATAATCATCATTGATTTGATTAATGACAAGTTGTGAATCACCATAGACTTGCAGCCCTGTAATCTGCCATTCCAAGGCTATTTTTATCCCTATAAGCAATGCCTCATATTCACCTATGTTATTTGTGCAGGGAAACAACAACCGATATGATTTTGGAATGTTATCTCCTTCAGGTGTGACAAAAAGAATTCCTGCCCCTGAGCCTTGTTGCATGTAGGATCCATCAAAGTACAATGTCCATGATTTCTGAATTGTTGTTGTGAAGACATCTGCATCAGGAAACTCAATGTGCATTGGATTTTTTTCTTGTAAAGGTGCTTCGGCCAACTGATCTGCAATGACCTTTCCTTTAATAGCTTTTCAATCTACATAGTGAATGTCAAACTCACTTAAGATCATTACCCATTTTGCAAGTCTTCTTGTTAAAGTAGCTCTGCTTAAAAGGTATTTTAGTGGATCAATTTTGGTTATCAGCTTAACTGTATGAGCCAACATATAGTGTCACAACTTTTGAGAAGCAAACACCACTGTGAGGCAAGCTTTTTCAATGAAAGTGTAGTTTAATTCATGACTTGTTAAAGTTCTGCTGATATAGTATATGGCCCTTTCTTTGCCTGTAGAATCCTCTTGTGCTAGCAATGCTCCCAAGGATACTTTTGTTGCTAAAATATATAGTATGAGTGGCTTTCCTGGAACGGGTGGGATTAAAACTGGTGGGTTCATAAGATATTGCTTGATCTGATTGAATGCTGCTTCACATTTTTCTTCCCATTTGAATGGGACATTTTTATGCAATAAATGTGTAAATGGTAAGCTTTTGTCTGCCAGTTGAGCTATAAACCTTCTGACGGACTGTAGTCGTCCTTGCAATGATTGAAGCTAACTGATATTTCATGGTGGCGGCATGTCCATTATAGCTTGTACTTTTTCTAGATCAACCTCTATGCCCTTTTCTGAAACAATGTATCCTAGGAGTTTTCCAGATGTAACACCAAAGACACATTTCTTTGGATTGAGTCAAACATTGAACTTCTCCATTCTAGTAAAGATTTTTGATAAGATTTCTAGGAGATGTCGCTACCGTGTGTGAGATTTAGCAAGGGAGATCATCAGCGTAAATCTTCTGAATGTATTACATCATATCATGAAAATTGTCGTCATTGCTCTTTGATAGAAGTGGCTCCTCGTTCTTTAACCCAAATGGCATTACGTTCGATAATAGGTACCCCAAAAAGGACGTATGAGCGTTGTTTTATCTTGATCCTACGGTGCAATATTTATGCAGTTTGTATCCTGAAAATCCATCCATCAATGAATACATTGTGTGGCCTGCAGTTAAATCAACAATCATATCTATGTTTGGCAAAGGGAAGTCATCTTTGGGACAAGCTTTGTTCAAATCTCTAAAATCTATACAAATTATAATCCTTCCATCTGGCTTTGAAACAGGTACAATATTGGAAATCCATTCTGTATAGTTAATAGTCCAAATGAATCCAACATCTAAAAGCTTCTTTAATTCCTCTTTAACCAATAACGCAACATGTGGATGCATTTTTCTGAGTTTTTGCTTCACAGGTTTTTCCCTAGCGTTTATAGATAAATGATGCATTATCAGATTAGGATCTAACCCTGGCATATCAGCATATGACCAAGCGAAGTTGATTTGATTCTCCTTTAAGAACTCCATGAATTTCAGTACTTCTTCAACTGTTAATGACGCTGCAAGTTGCAAGATTTTTGGCTGCTCTATTGTACTTATGTTGATTGATTCTATTGGTTCGATCAAAATAGAAGATCTTTCATGATAATGCTTGGGAAGAGTGTCAATTTTCTCATCCTTCAGTGCCTCAAAAAGGTTTTCATCGTTGGATTCACTCTTTATTTTTCTCTTGTTGTGATCTACCACTGCCATTTTTCGGTTTTCACCGATAGATCCATCTTTTATTTCATTTATTTTGCAGCTAAAAGACTTGACACCCTCCTTATCAAAATCATAAGTATGAAATTCTTGGATGAAACAATTGTTTTCCTCATTAGAGGAACAAAAGGAAATTTATAATATCCTCATCATCATGGGAAATGTAGGGATATGGATAGGTGCATCATTGTCCCAAATAATGAGATTCACGTGGGGATAAACTAAAGGCATGGGATCCATTAGGTTGGGTAAGGTGTAGGCTGACCAAGAATCATGATGTGGTTGTCATTTTCATGGTAGATAGGGTCTATGATGGTATTCTCTTGTCGATTATCAATCTCGTGAAAATTTGAATCGTCCTCAGTTGAGTCATCATTATATCATGAATCAAATTCAAGTGATTGTGTTCCCGAGCTTTCTCCTTGTATGAGAACAGGTGCATATTTGTGTATGGTATCAACTTGTTTGTCTCTCCAAAATTCATCATTATAAATGGTGTCCCATTCATATTCATTAGAATCAGCATCTGAACCGTTGTGCAATTGGAAAACTGATCCATAAGATTTTTGTAGAGTGACATCTTCATGGTGTTTATCTGAAATTGATTCTCTTTCATGAGTTTGTTGTGCTTGCTGTAAAACTGACTCTTTTTTGTCACGCCTTCTCTTCTTTTCCTATAGGACCATTCCTTCATAGCCCATTTTCTACATAATGCGTGCCCCTTACCATATTGTTTGTTAGGTAATAGTATTGCAAGAGATTCATCTTCATCTTTAGCCAACTTAGGATTTCCCTATCTTCAACTTCTTCCTCAGTGGTGTTGGCTTTAATGAATTGTCCATCAAACTTTGTGATTGGCACATAAGCTTGGGACGTAGAGGTTGTTGCAATCTTTTGATTTGATAGGGTTGGCTGACCATGTGACCTCAGAGAAGGAGGTAAGCTAGAAAGGGATAGCGAATATTCACCTATTCCTTTGTCTTTAAAATGTAGCTTAGTGTCAAGATTCTTTGTCAGTTCTTGCAATTGGCCTTGTAGAATGGAAGAAGAAACAACAAGAGCCTCCCTATTATGTGGCACAAAGAGGCATCTTGAGAGTTGCTTTCGAGAGATTTGAACAAGTTTGGGTGCTATTGTAATCGGCTTGTATGGATTATTTCTTGTCCATCATATGGAAACTTGAGGCATTGATGATACGTTGATGAAAATTAGCATATCGAGATCCATGGATGACCCAAAGTATGTTATAGGAAGATCATGATCTAGAGAGCGTAACAAAGATGTGTTTTTTTCTAGCGAGGTCCCACTCTGATAGGTAGAATTATTAGTCCTTTAGAAGCTCTTTCTTCATCATCATATGCCTTGATAGTTATTTTCCTTTGTGGATCAATGGAATTTTCTAATATTCCTAAGGCATGTATTAGCTTTAAGGTACAAATGTTTAAACCAGCTCCTCCATCTATTAAAACATGTCTGATTCGATGTTTATGGATCATGACTTCAAGATAGAGTGATGAATTATGTGGATGTGTCATGGAGGCATCATCTTTTTTGGAAAATGAAAGACAAGTGGGGGAAGACAAATGTCCCACCATGGCTTGAAATTTGTTTACATCCAAATCAGTGTCGACAGTTGTGTTTACAAGAGATTCTAAAATATTCTTGTGTATGGGAGATATTTTGAGAAGTTCAAGAATGGAGATTTGAGCTGATTTTTTTCTCAGTTGATCAACTAGATTATAATGATTTGGAGAAGGAATAGTTGTCTTAGATGAACTTCCTTTTAAAACAACTTTTGCTTGTCCTCTCGTAGTCACATTAACCTGTTGATATTCTTGTTTTCCCTTGATTTTAATAACATTAACTCGCTGATCATCTACATAGATGTGACAGATTATATTGTCTTCAACATTATGTATGATTTTTTCTTTGGTATCTGATGTTTCCCCTTTTTGATAGTTCGGTAAAGGATCTTTGAATGCTTGATGATCGTCATTGGTATAATGTCCTTCAATTGAAATGGTTCCATTGTCAATTAAATCTTGTACTAGATTTCGCAAGGCTTGACAATTATTTGTTCTAATGCAACTACATTGATGATAATTGCAATATCACGAGTCATTCCATGATGGTGGTTTGACTGAAGTGGCTCCATAATCTCTTTGTGGTGGTAAGGTGATAACCTTATTATCAAAACTCCTTGAGAGGCTTCGAGATTGATAAAAGTGAGTAAAATTTTGTTGATTTAGAAAGAATGGAAGTGCGAATGGATTTGATGTTTAGGTGTGCCAAGATTACTATTAAAATTACCATGATTTTGATTGGTATTTTTTGATTTGTCATGCTTTCTTGATTGGAGTTTTGTCCTTGTTGTTTGATGTTTCCTTGTTGGTTGGTGTTTCCTTGTTGATTGATATTTCCTTGTTGATTGATTCATAGAACACTTGATAGGTTGAAGATAGATGGTCTTTTTCGTAGATTATTTGCATCTACTATACCATCATTGACAACATTTTTATTTATGTTCCAAAACCTTGTTTTATCATTGTTGTTTTGGTTGGATGAACTTGGATTATCAAGTTTTATCACTCCTCATTTAACCAAGGCCCCTTCAATGGTGATTGCGTTTTCAATCAATTTTTCAAAGTTATGAGGACAATGAAGATTAAGCCTGTAACTTAATTCTTGATGTAGGCTATTGATGAAGATATCCATCTTTTCCTTTTCAGGAATAGGACGGGAATATCGCGCAAACAACCTTCTCCACCTTTGCAAAAATGTAGTGAAGGATTCTCCTACTTTTTTTGTTTCACTTTACAAAGATCAAGCATTGTTATTGCTCACGGTGTTGGATGTTGTAGAGTATTGTGATATAAAAGCTGATTTATTAACTCCTCAAAGGTTTTGATGGGGGGAGTGATCTTGGAAAGCCCTCCATGGATTATCCACCCAAACTTCGTGGAAACAATCACATTAAGTAGGTATCATCATAAGTGAATTCTAGACTCATATTTCAGAAATCCCTCACATGTTCAATGGGATCAGTTTTTCCATTGTACCTATCAAATTTAGGGATTTCACAATGTTTTGGAAAAGGGATCATTTGAAGACTCCTATCGAATGGATAAGGAGATATGTCATCCAAAACATACTTCTTTATTGCACCCCCTTGCATTTCCTTTATTTTCCCTTGTAATTCTTTTATCTGTTGAGTAAAGGCACTAAAATCATTAGAAGGAGTTTCAGGATTCTGTTTAATCCCTTCTATATCAAAATTGTAAGGTAACTTAGCTCCTTGATTAGCTAATGAAAGAAAATATCTTTCTTTGTTTCGTTCTAAAATCTTTTCCATAAGAGTATGAAATTGGGGATCTTGTTCTGCTTCTTGAAGCTTTTCTTCTGTTAATTCTTCAATATTAAATGTTTCCTCTTCTTTCTCATTATGGTCACCCATTTTGCTTGTGGTAGTTTCTCCTTCATCTTTTTCCATGTGTTTTCAAGATCTCGTGAAAACAGGCATGAGCTTTGTTCCAAATTCTACTTACTTTTGATCAAAAGAATGAAATAGTGCAATTTGTGATAGATATGAAAGTCAAGATAGAATGAAGATTCTATGACTTACTAAGGTTTCTAATCTTTAGCTTGTGTTGTTCCCTAATTGAAAGGATGAAAATCCTGTTGGCGGGAATTTAAGCAATAGATCTAGAAAAGGATGATTTTGCACTCTATGAAGTTTGATCGTAGTTTCGTAAAAAGATGGATTTTTGATAAATTCCTAATGTGATTGAGTTCTCTATTGCAAAAATTGATTTGGACGAGTTGAATATTCAATTGCAGGTTGGGGAATATAACAAAAACGAATACGTTGACTATGGTTGTGCCTTTGAGAAAGGGCTCTTCTTTGAAAGAAAGCTCGTGAGTATAATGGTTCTATAGCATAATCATCAGTGAAACCTCTAACACAGTCATGATATCGATGAAGAAAGGTTCTATATTTAAGTAAAACCTTTCGGCCTTGGTACAAGAATCATCTTTTCTTCAATAGTTTCTTGTAGCTAAGGGGTTTCTTTGGCTTTTTGATCCTTTTGAAAATGGATTTATTAACAAAGGTTGTGGATTTCCAATCTCTTAACATGAGAGTAATCAATGTGATCATGAGTTTTGGATGATCTTTACTAAATTAATGTATTGAAAACACATCAAG